>JASDQU010373702.1:15720-30593 GCA_032191745.1 Picea mariana | reverse complement strand
ATTCGAATACTAAGCATATACAATTGAGGTACCACTTCATACGATCCATTTTGGAAGATGGACTTTTGAAGTTGGAAAAGATACACACTAGCCAGAATCTTGCAGACATGTTAAAAAAGGGAGTAACAAAGGAGAAACTGAGTTGCTGTTTAGTTTCAGTTGGTCTTCAAGAATGAAGATGAAGATGAGAAATTTTCCATGTCCAAGAAGGTTCAGAGTCCAGCATATACAGCAGTAGTGAAGTTGTTGAGATCAGTCTCCAAGTGGGAGATTGTTGGTTGTGGAGACTGATTATCTTCCTGATTCAGAGGTCCTTGCGTTCAGCCGTGTTTATACCCCATGAAGTATTTACACCCCAGAAGTATGTACACTCTTCCATGTGGGGGAGTACAGAGGGGGGGTACCCCCTCTGCGGGGTCCAGGGGGGTCTGGGGGCAAGAGGGCCCCCAGCGGGGGTTCGAGGGTGAAGCCCCCGAAGGAAAAATTGCCTTGTAAATGTATATTGTAATTTCATTGTAAATCTAGACCGTTCATTATAAGGTTGCAGATCTAACGATAGAGATTATGTTAGGGTTTTTTTTCCTAGATGGAAACCCTCTTTTATGAGGGAAATGTATTGCGGATATGGTTGATGGTGAATATTGTATTTTGAGAGAGGAGACTGTGAGAGAAAGAAGAGGAAGTTACAACGAGTTTTGATGTAGCTTGTATCCCTTCATATGCTAGATAATAATAAAGGAAGGACTTGACAATTTCTCTGGTGGACGTAGCCCACACTGGGTGAACCACGTAAATCTATGTCTCTCTTGTATTGTGTATCTTCTGTGTTTTGTTTTNTTAGGGTTTTTTCCCCTAGATGGCAACCCTCTTTTATGCGGGAAATGTATTGCGGCTATGGTTGATGGTGAATATTGTATTCTGAGAGAGGAGATTGTGAGAGAAAGAAGAGGAAGTTACAGTGGGTTTTGCTGTAGGTTGTATCCCTTCATATGCTGGATAATAATAAAGGAAGGACCTGGCAATTTCTCTGGTGGACGTAGCCCACACTGGGTGAACCACGTAAATCTGTGTCTCTCTTGTATTGTGTATCTTCTGTGTTTTGTTTTCCACATTTGTTTTATTTTATTGCTCCGCGGTCCTGTTTTTCTAACAACATAAATCCTCATAGTTAGAGAGTTATGGCCTTGTGAAGTTGGATAACCCTCATGAGTTATCTAGAAGCCTCTAGAAGGTCAAAGAAGTCAATTTATTCTAGAAGCTCCTAGAATAAATTTACTAGTCAAAGTGGTTGTAACTAGGAGTTAATCATGAGTAAAGTTGTTGCAAAAAGAAAATAATTAAAAATAAATTAGTTGCAACTAGAAGTAGTGAGTTTACTATTTGTGGAGAAAGTGGTTATAAGTGGACACGTGGTTAGAAGTGGGTTATCACTAAAAGAAGGAAGTCGGGTTATGTTAGTTAGAAGGTAACCCCTAGAGGAAGCTACTTGGAGATTGTAAATAAGAGAGAAAGGGTCTCCTATTAGCACCTATTCATCACATTGAATATCTATTATTGTGTAAGGTTTATTGTAGGTACTCATTGATACATACGAAGTTATGCAAGTCTGAGGTAGAAAGAAGGGTTGACGACGAAAGTTTTGAAGTTACAGAATTACTAGAAAAACCCTAGTTTTTGAGATGTACATTGGCTACAGTGAAAGAGGTCGCTTACATACGTGGGCTAGAAATAAATAAGGGCGTATACAGTTTGAAAAGACATGAAATATTGAGTTGCTGAGAGTGTCATATTCTCATATTTTGAAAGCACGTTCCCATGAAGGTCTACAGTGATCGGGTACAACAAATCTATTTATAGGTTCAAAATGTGTGTCATATTCTTATGTGTAGTTGGATATTGGTGTCTACATGACATATGGTTATGGGAGTTTGAGGATTTTCCCTAGAGAGGTTGTTAGTTTTATGGAACATATTGTATGAGCCAGATCTATAGAATTATAGTGTTGGTATGTCTGGTATTTATTATTGGGACATCTTGTTAGGTTGAGTGTTGAGGCATACATTGTATTTCTTGGTACATGGTTGAGGGAGTTTGGTTATGGTGTGTTGGTAAAGTTGTTGATGTAGTTTGAGGCTGCATATCAATGAATGTTTTGATATGTAGTCCATGTGATGGTTTATTGCACATGATTGTGATTGTAAGCACATGTATGACACATGAATAGAGAGACATAGATGCACATAGTTTGAGTGATATTCTTGAGATATTGGGTATGAGATCTATGTTATCATATATAATCTATTGAGGAGATTGTTGTTATAGTTTAAAGCTGCATTACAATGAGGGTTTGATGCATTGTTGATGGAAGGGTTTATGGTATTTCTCTTATGAAGAGTATGATGTATTGCTAGAGGTATCTTGTTGGTTATCTTGGTGATATTGTGCATATGGTTGAAAGTGGTCTCGATTATTGATATTGGTGAGTAGATATGATTTGGTTGGTGAGACAAGTTTTTGTGACAGGTTGTGTTTTGTATAGTTTAGGTACTTGTGTTGTTATAAATTGGATACAGTGATAGGCTACAGATTGATGTGATAGGGACAACAAAGTTCTGGAGGGTTGGAAGTGTTTGAGGTTCAGAATGGTGAAAACCCTATCTTTCTGAAGGTGTACGCATGCTACATTATAGAAAGGTCATGTACATATGTATGTTTCAATATAGACAAGTCACATACATATGCAAGTGGCAGCATAGACAGGTCACGCACTTGTTTGTACAAGTTGAATTTTGGTATAGATTTCTTACAGGCTATTGGTACAAGTTAGTTATAGGTTGTTGGCATAGATTGGTACATGTTTACATTGGTATATTTCACAGTGAAAATGTGGCAATGGTTTCATCATTTTTGGCATTTATATTTTAGGTCGGTTGGACGGGGAAAGGAAATGGGGTTGTATCCTCCTTCCATTTGGTGCGAAGAATCAGGGAGTTGGAGATTCCTTCAAGTTGGATCCTAAGAACTAGGTGAGTGTATCCACCTTCCGGTTGTAGCAAGAGAACCCATGGGGTTGTAGCCTCCTTCTGGTTGGAGCTAGAAAATTAGGGAGTTGGTGCTTCCTTCAGGTTGGAGCTTGAGAAACTAGGGGGTTGGATCCTCCTTCCAGTTGGAGCTGAAGAATTGGAAGTTGGTTCTTGCTTGAATGTAATTCTTGACATATAATAAAATCATTTCATGGTTTTATCCTGCATTGGGTTTCCACGTAAATATTGGTGTACTGTGCATTGTGTTTATGTGTTTGTTATTGTTTATTATGCACTGGTGGATGCTAATGTTTATGATATATTAATATATTGATGATGGACATATGAACATGGTTGAATAAGTAAAAATAATATACATCGTGGTTTAAAGGATTAATAAGTGGTATAATTTCTCATTATTGGTTCACCCCCCCCTCTCAGTAATCCAACAATTGGTATGAAAGTTGGTTCATTCATGAAACAATTTAACCATTGGAAGGAGACCATGGAATACACTGAGATTGGAGTACCAACATTTGATGGTCAGAGTGGTCTAGAGTATGAGATATGGAGCAAGAGGACGAAAGTATGTTTACAGGCACAAGGGTATGATATTTATCAATCAGTTGTTACATGATATGGTAGTTCAAAAAGGACAAAGAATGCATCCAAGAAGGAACTTAAACAAAATAAAAAAATTGCAATGTATTGCATTTTGGAAGGACTATATGATTCGGTAAAGGAAAAAGTGGGTAAATGTTCATCATATAAGGAAGTTTGGGATAAGTTGCATAATATGTATTCTTGACCCATCACAGAGTCAGAGAATGGCAAACAAGATGCAGGTATAGAACAAGAGGATATGTGTTCATTATGTTAGATAGATTCAGAAGAGGAAGAGTATGAAAAAAAATAAGTTGATTTCAGAGAACAATTGATCAGTGCAAATGAATAAGAAAAGAAAACAAGTCACTCCAGGAAGAACTAAAGAAGATGGAAGAATCACAGAAATCCAACACCAAAGAAGTAAAATAGACGATCATGACACTAAAAGGTCAGCTGGAAGAAGCCAAGAGGAGTGAAGAAACTCTCGAGTATCAGAAACAATATTTCGAATCCAAAATAGCAGAACATAAGGAAGAAGAAGAAAAGAGAGAGAAGATATTGACAGATCATATCAAGGAAAGAACTAATGATTTAAATGAGCTTGAGGCAGAGTTTGTTCAAGAAGAGAGAAGACTTGAAGAAAAAACAATTACTTTGAAGATCCAAATTGAATAAGAAAAGAGAATAGATGAATTCATGAAGTCTCTGATAATGAAAAAATAAGAAGAGGTGGAGAATCTTGAAGAAGAAGTTGTCATGTTAAGAGAAAACGTTGATAAGATCAACACGAATTTTGGAAAGGAAGAAACACCCACATCATCAGTTGAAGAGAATCCTTCCAGGTTGCCAAAAAGGAAAAATTAAGAGAATCCAAAGACTTATGCAAAAGCCATTAAAGGTTCGATAAAGAAGGAAGAATGTAAGTCCTTGAAGAAGAACACTCTAGAAGTGAAAAATACTCAAGAAGAAAATTGCAGAAGAAGATCCTCCACGTTCAAGCCACAAAGAAGCCTCAATCATGATCATTATCAACCAAGGCTAGAATTCGGAAGGACCACACCACAAAGAAGATAATTCACTCCCAGGTATGTAAATTTATTTTATTTTCATTGTTTTTATTGTACTAACTTTGGACATAAGGTTGCAGATTGCAGGACTTATGAAAGAAATGTTCAAGCAAGAAATTATTGTGTGGCTCCACATAATATTGAATGTTACAAATGCCAAAATTATGGTCATATAGCTTGGAATTGTATAAGCATGATAGTGCCATCCATAAATAAAGAAACCAATATCATATATAAGAAAGTATGGAAAATAAAACATGAAGAATAAGTGAACAAGGATTAGGGCCCAGAGATCACAAGATTGACAATAATACGAGATGAAGACAAATCTATAAAAAAAAAGGTGTTGATTAATTGGATTGGTTTTCATTGATGTCAACCCTTGAAGCAAGTCTGGTAACAAATTCTAATAGCCCCAACATTATGGTTAAGGGAATCAAGATTGTTTGAGGTATAAAGGTATGAATATCAATGTATTTGTAGGTAAGACTATTCTAGATGTATAGTACATGTCATTCCATTTCCGGTGATATGTGGAACATCACATAACTCCTCACGATTAGAGATTTATGTCCTTATGAAGTTGGAGAAACCTCTTGAGTTATATAGAAGCCCCTAGAAGGTCAAATAAGTCAAATTATTCTAGAAACCCTCAGAAGAAGTTGACTAGTCAAAGTGGGTGAAACTAGAAGTTAATCAAGAGTTAAGTTATTGCAATAAGAAAATAATTAAAAACAAATTAGTTGCAATTAGAAGTGGAGAGTTTACTATTTTTGGATAAAGTGGTTATAAGTGGACAAATGGTTAGAAGTGGGTTAGCCCTAAAAGAAGGAAGTTGGGTTAAGTTGGTTAGAAGGAAACCCCTAAAGGAAGCTACTTGGAGAGTATAAATAAGAGAGAAATGGTTTCCTATTAGCACCTATTGAGCACATTGAATATTGATTATTGTATAAGGTTTATTGTAGGTAGTCATTGATACATATGAAGTTACGCAAGTCTGATATAGCAAGAAAGGTTGACAGAGAAAGTTTTAGAGTTGCAGAAATACTGAAAAAAACCTAGTTTTTGAATTGTACGTGGGCTGCAGTGCAAGAGGTTGCATACGTACGTGGGTTGGAAATATAAAAGGGTGTGTACAGTTGGAAAATACATGAAATATTGAGTTGTTGAGGGTATCAGGTTCTTAGAGTCTAAAAGAAAGCTCCCAGGAAGCTCTAAAGTGATCATGTACAATAGATCTATCTACAAGTTCAAAAGGCATGTCTTATTCTATGAATAGTTGGATATTGTTGTCTACATGAGATATGGTTATTGGGGTTTGAGTATTTTCCCTAGAGAATCTATTGGTTGTATGGCACTTAATGTATAAATTCAAATATACAAAACTATAGTGTTGGTATATTTGATATTTATCATTGGTACATCTTGTTACTGTTGAGGGATTTTGTGGTACATGGTTGAGGGTTTTTGGTTGTGAAGTGGTTTTGAAGTTGTTTTTGAAGTTTGAGGCTGCATATTAGTGAGGGTTTGATGTCTAGTTCATGTGAGGGTTATTACATTTGATCATGATTGTATACACTTGTATGGCACATTACTAGAGAGATATAGATGCACTTGGTTAAGGGATATGTATGATGATGTATGCATAGGGAACAACTACAGATTGGACACAGTGACAGATTGTAGGTTGATTTGACAGAGGAAGCAAAGTGTTTGAGTTTTAGAAATGGTGAAAACCCTAGATTTCTAAAGGTGTACACAAGATGCAGTATAGACAAGCTGCGTACATACATAGGCTACAATATATACAAGGAACGTACATACACGAGATGTATCATATACATGTCACGTACATGTTGGTAATTGTTGGTACATGATGATTTCTGGTACATGATTGATTACAGGTTATTTTTACAGGTTGGTTACAGGTTGTTGGTACAGATTGGTATAGGTTTATAGTGGTATATCTCACAGGGGCATTGTGGTAGTGGTTTCATCATTTGACACTTATATTTCAGGGCAGTTGGATGGGGAAAGGATAGGTGGTTGTAGCCACCTTCTAGTTTAGTTGGATAACATAGGGGGTTGTAGCCTCCTTCTGGTTGTAGCCAGAGAATTGGGGAGTTGGAGCTTCCCTCAAGTTGTAGCCTGAAAATATAGGGGGTCAGAGCCTCCTTCCATTTGCAGCTAGAGAACAAAGGAATTTGGTGCTTCCAATGAATGTAATTCTTAAATACATATAAGAAAAATCATTATGTGGTTTTCTAATGGGTTTCCATGTAAAAATACTTGTGTATTGTGTATGTGTATGATTGTTCATTTTTCATGGTTTATTTACTCTGCACTTGTTGAATGATAATGGTATATTGATCATAAAGATAAAATACACTTATATATTGTGGTTAAAAGGATTAAAAATATCTATTACTGATTCACCCCCCCTCTCAGTAATCCAACAATTGGTATCGAAGCGAGTTCCTTTAGGAATTAGTTTAACCAATGGAAGGTAGATCATGGAGAGAAACAATATGTATACAAATGGAATACCACAATTTGATGGACATAACTATGAGAAAACATGTACAGGAACATGGATTTGAGGTTTGGAAATCAGTTGTAGATGGATATAAAGAACCTGTTGTTCCTCCAACAAATGAAAATGGAAAGAAAATCAGTCTAAATAATTCAAAGGAAAAAAATTCACTTGTGAATAGTCTGGTTGATTCAGTATATGTCAAAGTTATGCATTGCAACTCAACAAAAGATATTTGGGACAAACTTCAGAATGCTTATGAAGGAGACACAAAATTCAAGGCACCAAAAATTCAAACTTACAGAGGTCAATTTGAACAGTTGAAGATGAAAATATTGCAGCCTACTTTTTACGAGTTGATGAAATAGTGAATGCAATCATATTTTTTTGAGAAGAATTTAATGAATCTATAATTGTTCAAAAAGTGATAATATCTCTTCCAATGAGATTTGATCTAAATATCTCAACACTAGATGAAAGAACAAATCTGTATTCGATAAGCATGGATGAGCTACATGGAATATTCATAGCATATGAAATGAGAACTGAACAGAAGAATCTAGTTACAAAAGAAGAAACATTCAAAGCATCTAAGAAGTCAAAGTAAAAGGTAAATTCAGATAGTAGCAACAACGACATATCAAACGATGATGAAGAAGTAGCCAATTTCTGAAAAAGGGAACTGGAAGAAAATATAGAGATAAGATTCCATTGATTTGTTTTAATTGTGATGGTATTCGTAATTTCTCTAACAAATGTACTCATAAGAAAAAGAAAAGAAATGAATAAGATGATTCAAATAGAAAGAAAATATACAAATGCAAAAGAACCAAAAATAATTTTTTCAAGAAAAGATTTTACACAAAATAAGACAACACCTCATCAGACGAAGATGAAGACAGTGAAAGCGAGACATAAAAGGTTATATTCATGGAAATACAAAATTTTGATGAAGAAGGTACCAAAGAAGAATATGAAGAGGCAAAATTTGACTACAAAAAAGAATTGTTGAGTGTTATATCAGTTATAAAAAGAGAAAAGAAGAAAAACAAGTCACTACAGGAGGAACTAAAAATAAAAGAGGAAACTCAAAATTCCAACTTTGAATAACTAGAGAAGACGATTACTAAATTAAAAATTCAAGCTGAAGAAGACAAAATAATTGAAGAAGCATTCAAAGAATTATTAGAATAAAGAGATAAGATCATTGGAAATTTGGAAGCAGAGATTGTCACATTGAGAAAATATCTTCAAAAGAAAAACATGCAGAATGGATTTAAAGTTTTGGACAACATTATTAAAAGTCAGAGACCAAATCATGACAAGTACGGACTTGGATACAATCAGATAGAAAAGGGATCAAGCTCCAAATCAACATATCAAGAAACACATCCAAGAAGCTATGCAAAGACAGTAAGAGGAGACAATAAGTTTTACAAGGAAGATCACATGGACACTCCTCCACCCAGAAGTTTTAGATTTCAGAATCAACGGTAGTCAGATACAAGAAGGCCTCAAGAAGAAGAAGGATTTAGAAGAGAAACTCCTTTCAGAATAAATTCAAATCTCAGGTATCAAAATGTATTCTTTGGTTTATGTTATTCATGTAACAATTTTGGGCATAAAGCTATAAATTGCAGAGAAAATAGCAGAAACAAAAGAAAACTATGAAAGTCATGCACCAAATGGTTATCCAAGAAAGCCTAGTGAAACACAGAGAAGAAGCTACAACAGGTTTGAATACTTGAGCAATGAAGTGGAATGTTACAAGTGCAACAACTTTGGACACATGGTCAAATGTTGTAGAATTACAGTCCCTCTTACAGAATCACAAAAAAATAACAATAGTCACAGATAGAAACCTCAACAGAGAATACAGATAAGAAAGAACAATCAATATAACAATGAATAATTCACACTCGCTCTACAAGACAAACACAAGAAACATGGTTGGTATGTTGACAATGGATACTCAAAGCACATGACAGGTGATGAGGACAATTTTCTAACCTTGAGAAAGGAAATATATGGATCAGTCTCCTTTGGAAACGATGACTAATCAAGAATCATTGGAAGAGGCATAGTCAGAATTGGAAAGAAGGATACCAAGGAAGAAAATTTTCTACTAGTGGAAGATATGAAACATAATATTCTAAGTGTAATTCAAATGTGTGACCAAGGTCACAAACTTGTGTTTGATTCATAGAAGTGTGAGATAAGAAAATTAGGTTTAGGAAGTTTGGTTGCAACATATGTAATAAATTCAAGAAATATATATGTATTAAGTGAAATTAGAAATGAAAAGTGTTGTCTAGGAAAGGAAGATGAAGTTTGTATATTGCAGAGAAGAATGGGTCACATAAACTTTGACAACCTTGTTAAATTTAGAAAAAAGGAAGCAGACAGAGAAATTACTTAGATCATGAATCCAACCAACACCTTATGCAAGCATTGTGAACAAGGAAAGAAAACAAAGACCAAATTCAAATCATAGGAATACTCCAAAACAAGACCGCTGGAAATTGTGCATATTGATCTAGTTGGACCAACTAGAAAAAAGGGTTTAAAAGGTGAGAAATATTTTATGTTATTGGCTGATGAATATTCAAGGATGGCTGCAGTCTGTTTTCTCGAGAAGACATCGTAAGCATTAGAGAAATTCAAGGTATACCAGGAAATGGTTGAAAATGAAATGGATTCAAAAATCAAATGTTTGAGATCTGATAATGGAGGAGAGTTTACTTCATATTAATTTATGTATTTCTGTAGCAAACATGGAATAAAAAGGAAATTCTCTGTTGCTAGGACACCTCAACAGAATGGAGTTTTCGAAAGGAAGAACATGACAGTACAGGAAATTGCTCAAACTATGTTAATGGATTCCAAGTTGATAGATGTATTTTGGGCACATGCAGTGGATACAAAAGTTCGTATTCAAAACAAAGTAATGCTTATAAAAAACAATGATAAGAATCCCTACGATCTATGGAAAGGAAGACCAACGAATGTGAAGCACTTCATGTTTTTGAAAGTAAATTCTTCATCAAGAGTGAAGATGGAAGAATGGGAAAGTTCTATTCTCGTGTGGACAAATGCATACTTGTTGGGTACTTGAGCACAAGGAAAAAATACAAATGTTTCAATCTGAGGCTCAACAAAGTTGTGGAAAGTATCAATGTGATAGTTGATGAGATAGGTGGAAGAAAAATAAAGGAAGAAGAAAAGGATTCAATGGAATAGGTTCACAAAGAATAAGCGAAGGAAGAAGAAGTAGCATAAGGGGAAGATGAAGAAGAGAAGTTAGAAGTATAAGAGAAAGAATAACAAGATCTTCAAGTAACTTCAAAGACACCTAGAAAACGAATACAAAAGAATCATCCATCAGATCAAATTATCGAGAACAAAGATGGAGGAGTTGAGACTAGAAGAAGAATTTGTTCACAAGAACAACTACACCTAGCACTCTTATCTTTGATTGATCTAAGCAAATTTGAAGAAGCCATAAAGTATGAATTGCAGATAAAATCCATGGATGAAGAGTTGGATCAGATAGAGAAGAATGACACTTGGGAATTGGTTCCAAGGCCAAGGTACAAGAATGTGATCGACAAAAAGTGGGTCTTTATAAACAAATTGAATGAAAATGGACAAGTTACTAGGAACAAATATATATTTGTATGTAAAGGATACACAGAGGTTGAAGGTATCGACTTTGAAGAGACATTTTCCCCAGTTTCCAGAATGGAAGCACTCAGGTTGATCCTAGCTTATGCATGCTCCAAGAATATCAAGGTGTATCAAATGGACCAGGGATGATTTTAGGGATGGAAATTTATTTTAAAATGTTGAAACCTCGGCGAATCTTACCAATCCTTCATATGTCAACTATAAATGTTTGGCGATATTTTTGTAAAAATATTCAAATTTCTAAGTATTTTATATAGTTTTTATAAAATTTTGGCGATTTTTAAGGTAAAATAGTTTTATCCTATAGAATTTGGGCGAATCATTTTTAAAATAGTGAATCTCATTTTTGGAAAAACCATGGAAAATTAGCCCATGAGCGAAATTTAGCCCCTAAAATCATCCCTGAAATGGACGTGAAATCATCCTTTCTAAATGGGGAACTAGAAGAAGAAGTCTACATTGAGGAACTAGAAGGATTTAAGTTGTCAAAGAACGAAGATTATGTTTGAATTTTTAAGAAGGCCTTGTATGGTCTCAAACAGGCCCCCAGAGGATGGTATTCTGGACATGATAGATATCTACAACATCAAGGGTTCTAGAAAGGAAATGCAGACAACAATCTCTACATCGAGGTAAATCAAGATAGTATTTTGTTAATTGATGTTTATGTTGATGATATTATTTTTGGAAGTGATGATGACAGGATGAGCCATACATTTACAAAGGATATGAAGAATGAATTTGAAATGTCACTACTTGGAGAATTATCTTTCTTTTTGGGTCTTCAGATATGTCAAAGAAACCAAGGAATTTTATTTCTGAAACCAATCATATCAGAGAAATGATAAAGAGGTTCGGAATGGAAGACTGCAAATCAGTCAATACTCCTATGCAGACCAGTTGTAATCTAAGTAAAGATGATGATTCAAATTCTACAGATCATAGGTAGTACAAGTCAATGATTGGCATATTACTTTATGTGATAGCATCTAGACTAGATGTAACATATGCACTTGGACATGTGGCACGATTTCAAGTAGCACCAAATGAATCACATGTTCTAACAGTAAAGAGGATCTTTAGATATCTCAAGGGTACATAAGAGTTTGTATTTGGTATCCAAAAGGAAAAGATATATCACTCTTTTCCTACATAGATGCAGATTGGGCAATCAAACATCAATATCATTGTCTATAGCCGAAGCAACAACATCAATATGTTGTACACAGGTTCTATGGATGAAACAAAATTTGATAGATAGACAGGTTGAGTATGATAATCCTAATCCAATATATTGTGATAATAAAGTTGCCATAAGTATCTCAAAGAAACTAGTGATGCACTCCAAGACGAAGCAAATTCCAATCAAGTATCATTTTCTATGGAAACATGTTGCATAGAATAACATTCGAGTTGAGTATGTCGAAACCAAAGAACAGATTGTAGACATATTTACAAACCACTTCCAAGGGAAGCCTTTGAGTATCTTTGTCATAAAATTGGCATAGTTTATGCCCCACAATGAATTTTGAATGTTATTCTTATAATTCTTGCATTTACAAAAGGAAGCACCATAAAGAGGAAAATTCAGTTTGCGGGAGTATTTTCAGGAAGAGTTCAGTTTGGGGGAGCATCCCCAAGGATATTTCAGTTAGGGGGAGTAGCACCGACGAGAAGTTACCTTTTCCATTGATGTAAAAGTGGGAGAGATTCATAAGATGCATGGATATATATTTATATTCTTTGACAGAGAGCACATAGGCATGTTTCCAAGGGAGGCATGATTATAGGGGGAGTGATGGTCACATGGGGAGCATGAGCGATATGACTTCATTGTTCCATCATATTGTTGCCATCAATGCCAAAGGGGGCGATTTTTTATTAATTGGGTTGGTTTTCATTGATGTCAACCCTTGAAGCAAGTCCAGTAGAAAATTATGGTAGCCCCAAAAGTATGGTTTATGGAATCAAGATTGTTTTAGGTATAAATGTATGAATATCATTGTATTTGTAGGTAAGACTATTCTATATGTAAAATACATGTCATGCCATTTCCGATGATATGTGGAACGTCAAATAAATCCTAACGGTTAGAGAGTTATGGCCTTGTGAATTTGGAGAACCCTCATGCGTTAACTAGAATCCCATAGAAGGTTAAAGAAGTCAAATTATTCTAGAAACCCCCAGAAGAAGTTGACTAGTCAAAGTGGGTGAAACTAGGATTTAATCAAGGGTTAAGTTGTTGCAATAAGAAAATAATTAAAAATAAATTAGTTGCAACTACAAGTGGAGAGTTTACTATTTGTGGATAAAGTGTTTATAAGTGGAGAAGTGGTTAGAAGTGGGTTAGCCCTAAAAGAAGGAAGTTGGGTTAATTTTGTTAGAAGGTAACCCCTAGAGGAAGCTACTTGGAGAGTATAAATAAAAGAGAAAGGGTCTCCTATTAACACCTATTGAGAAAATTGATTTCCATTATTGTATAAGGTTTATTGCAGGAAATCATTGATACATTTGAAGTTACGCAAGTCTGAGATAGAAAGAAGGGTTGACGGAGAAATTTTTGGAGTTGCAGAAATACTGAAAAAACCCTAGTTTTTGAAGTGTATGAGGGATGCAGTGGAAAAGGTCGTGTACGTATGCAGGTTGGCAGTATAAAAGAGCATGTACAATTGGAAACATGAAAGCTTGAGTTGTTGAGGGTGTCATGTTCTTAGAGTTTTAAAGCAAGCTCCCAGGAAGGAATACAATGATTAGGTACAATAGATCTATCTACAGGTTCAAAATGTATGTATTATTCTATGAGTAGCTAGATATTGTTGTCTACATGATATATGGTTATGGGGGTTTGAGGATTTTCCATAGAGAGGATATTGGTTGTATGGCACTTACCGTATAAAGTCAAATCTACATAAATACAGTTCTAGTATATCTGATATTTATCATTGGTACATATTGTTAGTGTTGAGGGATGTCTTGGTACATGGTTGAGGGTTTTTGGTTGTGAAGTGGTTGTAAAGTTGTTTGTGAAGTTTGAGGTTTCATACCGGTGAGGGTTTGATGTCTATTTCATGTGAGGGTTATTACACTTGATCATGATTATATACACTTGTATGGCACATGACTAGAGAGATATAGATGCACTTGGTTAATGGATATGCGTGATGATGTATGCATAGGGAACAACTACAAATTGGACATAGTGATAGATTGCAGGTTGATTTGACAGAGGAAAAAAAGTGTCTGAATTTATGAAAAGGTGAAAACCCTAGATTTATGAAGGTGTTCGTAGGTTGCAGTATAGACAGGTCGTGTACATACACAAGATACATTATAGACATGGTGCACATATACGTGATTTGCATCATATACATGCCGCGTACATGTTGGTAATTGTTGGTATAGGCTGAATTCAGGTACATGATTGATTACAGATTATTGTTACATGTTGGTTACAGGTTGTTGGCACATATTGGTACAGGTTTACAGTGGTATATCTCACAGGGATAGTGTGGCAATGGTTTCATTATTTGACACTTATATTTCAGGTTGGTTGGACGGAGAAAAGATAGGTGGTTGTATCCACCTTCTGATTGTAGCCGGAGAACATAGGGGGTTGTATCCTCCTTTTGGTTGTAGCTAGAGAATCGTGGAGTTGGAGCTTCCTTCAGGTTGTAGCCTGAAAAGATAGGGGGTTAGAGCCTCCTAAAAGTTGCAACTCGAGAACAAAGGAATTTGGTGCTTCCAATGAATGTAATTATTAAAGAAATATAAGAAAACAAATTCTGTGTTTTTCTCCCGCATTGGGTATCCACATAAAAATATTGGTGTACTGTGTATGTGTAAAATTGTTCATTTTTCATGGCTTATTTACTCTAGAATTGTTGAGTGATAATGGTATATTGATCATAAATATAAACAACACTTATATGTTGTGGTTGAAAGGATTAAAAATCTCTA
>JASDQU010373702.1:4330-14719 GCA_032191745.1 Picea mariana | reverse complement strand
CACAAAATTGTTTCCTATCCACAAACGAATCATAGCTCTCTTGTGTGTACACCTTTGGCTTCTAAGTTTTCACCATTACGAGGAGTTGGTTGTGTTCCCCCTGTGATGGCTATCGAGCAAACCCTTAAGCCTCCAGTCTAGAGTTTCATAGAGAATACTGTTGGGCCTGTACATTTTGTTTGGGTTAGTGTGGATTGAATGTGTGGTCGATGACTTTAAATGCAAACTCGCCCAGTTGGTCATATGATAGTCATTTTGGTTGGCATTTAGTTACTGCCTATGTGATAATAATGACCATTTTTGCATTGTTATTGGTACAAATCAAATTGCATAGTCGCTCTCCTTATGATGACTAGCTCAGTATTGCTTAAGGAAGAGGGTTGTTGCCCCGATTCGAATTGATGCATGGGTATGCATTCTTTTCACATATTGTTAGGTCAATTGATTTTACGATAGTGGTGATTGGTTTGTTGATACACAATCATTGGCATTTTTGCATGAAGGATTGTTTGGATGTTTAGCTGGAATTGGTTACAAATGCTTGATGTTGCTCATGCCTACCGCGTGGTGTGTATGGTTTTTTCTCAATGAAATAATATGGTAACTGTGGTTATCTTTGGGGATGAATGATTATGGGTCGGACGACTATAGAAAATATACCCACTGTATCCTTATGATTTTTCGATTGTATAAGCCTAAGTTTGCACAACATAGTTGGTTACAGATGGATTAAATCGAAGTAATAATGTGTTATTAATGACTCAACATGATGGATTGAGTTATTACTGTGACTATGGGTTTGATTTTGTTTAATAGAGATATTGCATCGTAATGTTTTGGTGACTGCGCACTGTGTATAACATGTATAGCTTGGGTTTCACAGAGTTTTAAGCGTGTTTATTTATTGCAATCAACCATTTGTTAAAAAGGGAATGTTCTCGAGACCTCATAATGTTGGATGGATGGTCCAGCTTTTAAGTCACATTGAATTGTTTTTTTTTTACAGTGGCCGAATTACATTGCCTGGATGAGTTACCCTGTGCATAGCTTGTGTCTAAATGATGGTTGTTGGGTATATGTTTAAATATCAATTTAGATTTTGAAATTTAATCCGGATTATTGGGTTTACTGCCTATATATGTTTAAACAATATCAAAGCATTTGAATTTCAAGCCGATTGCAATGATTATGTGACTTCATTATGAATTCTGTAAACATGAAATCGAGTATATTTGTTGGTTGAAGTAATGTATGGGCAGTGGTTTTTTTCTATGGTTAACAGAGTGGAAAGGCTTCTGTTTGGAAATTGTTATAATATGCAAAGAAGGGAATAAAATCCTCTTTACAGATTGTGTGGAATGCATATTGTCTTGTTATGGCATTGTGTTGGATATTTGATTATGAACAATATTGTTATTTAGTCAAGATGATTGATGGTTGATGCATCTCTTTTCGCAAAATGTTTTATGGATCACTTAATTAATTTCATGAACAACAATCGTCTTTCTTCCCTTCCATTATTTCATTTTTTGCTAATTACAAACCCCGTCACCTCCCATATTCATTTGTTTCACTCCCTGTTCTGAGATTAATTACAGTCAAGAGAATTTCGATGTTAAAACAATTGAAAGTGGCAATGTATTGCATGCATTACAGTGATGTTTTATTGGGTTGCTTACAATTGATTATTGTTGTCATTGAGCAGTAACCTTGTTTTTTTCCCCTCATGGAATCATGTTTTCGCTCAATACAAACCCCTTGCATATCCCATAACCATTTTCACCCCCTTATCATTGATAAATGGTAAAACAATTTGTATGGATTGGATTGCACGAGTCTGATATATTGCTGAGCCAAAATCCATTTCATATTTTAAAAGAGTTGTCATGTATGGTTAATTAAAATATCATTGCTAATCAATCACACATGTAGGGATGAGATATTCAAATAAAAGGTTGAAAACATAGGCCTATTACGCTTCTGTCAAAGAGAAGGACTAAAAAATGGTAGCATCAACAAAGGGGAATATGGCTTTTGATTTTTGATTTTATCTATTATTGGTGACAGTTGACTTCAGGAATGATTGCGTGGTATGTTTTATTGTGGATATGTAAGTAATGTCGTTTTTGGAAATAATTCAAAATATCATAAGCCAATGGGAGTCACAAGGAAGTGTGATTTGCCTAACTAATATGTTATGATTATCATAAGCTAATGGGAGTCACAAGGGGTCCCACCTACTAATTATTATTTATTTATGACCCTTATTATAATTATTACTCTTCCCCCTAACTAAAGTTAGTTGAGTCTTTTAATTAACTTAACTAATGATTTGGTTCAACTACTCCAACCAATTCTAATTATTAAAAGCGAAAGGAAAGGGAGGAACAAAGGGAGGATAGACGAAGAAGAATGCTAAGGTTTTCTCTTTGAGTTTATGTTGAGATAGTTCAGTTTTCATTCATTCATATATTCGTCATGGCCTAATTCTCTTTTATGATAGCAGGGTCATATTTTGGACAACAATATTCAAGGCTGAATCAAATCATTCAGACACTTGTTTTTCATAGGTGTTGATCTATCTTTGATAGTCTATGTAGACTTGTCTATTTGTAAATTAGTTTTCATGATTGATAAAGGATATTGTGTAGAGTCGAGTGGGTAGAAATATGTGGCAAGATGATCCAACTTTTAGAGTTTAGTTTTGGTTTTCTGTCAGAGGTCCTTTTGTATGTTCCATCAGGGATGTCTAAGTTTGACTTTGGTCCAAGATTTCAGTATGAGATTTTGTAAAGAAAATGACTCTTTGGTGAATTGGAATGAAATAAAGGATTGCTTTATGTCTCATCTGTCTTGATTATCATCTTGGTTTATTTACTTCCGTTCTTACATTTATTTAAACAACTGTTATATTATGAAAATTACATAAAAAGTGAATTTCCAGCGAGATTTTTGTTGATAAAAGACTAGTCTAAGAACTTGTAATTAATACTTGTGAGTTAGGATGTTATTTTTGTTGGCTATAAACATAGGGTGATATTCCCGTCTACTTCGCTTTAGCCAAGTAAAGTCTAAAAATTCTTGAGTAAGATCATTTCATATCTTTTCTTCAACATTTATTTAGCGAACATACTGGGGAGATCTTTGATATCTCTCTGGTTAAAATTTTATACTCAATTTTCATCGATACATATTTCTTTTCTGAAATTGATTCTTTGACTATTTTGCTATTAATGATTGTTCATGTTGAAAGGCAACCCAATATCGAGCCCAGTCTTCAAGACCAGATCAACATTTCTTTGACCCTGTTTAACACCATTCTAGACACTGCCAATACCCGTGTTGAACTTAACCATTCTTGGGAAACAATTGAATGAGATGTTAGTGCTCAAGAAAAATTGGAGGCTACACGTGGACAACCTAGAAATCAATAGTAAACCTTTGTTTCTTCGAGCTTTGGCCTTTCTTTCATGTCCTTAGACTCTCATGCTTCTAGAAGAAGAAGAGGCTTGTCACCCAAAATCAATCCTATTGCTGAAATAGGAAGAAGAAATTTTGTGTTATCTGCCCAACAAAGTGCACTAAGGAGAAATGTATTTGATTCATCCAACTTGTCTTTCTTTCCCTCATCTATCATCCAAAATATGGCATCTAGTGGTGGCTCTAGTGGCATTGGAAGTGCTCCATATTCTCAATCTTCATCGTCATCGGTGATTGGTAGCTTCTACAACAACCATATCCCTGTCCAATCTACTACAAACCCCACCAAATTCATTAAAAAGTATGGGGTTTTTTAGTTTGAAGAAGATGCCACAGCCACACCATGGAATGTGTCCTCTCCTCTTAACCTAGCACCTGCTACTTGCCCACTTCCAAAGTTTAAAGAGAATTTGCCTAAGTTTTTCGGAAATAACACTGTTAGTACAAATGAACACCTAGTGGCATTTTCAAATGCTTGTCATAACATAGGGGCTAATGACAATGACACTTGCATGCACTTGTTTTTCAATTCCTTGGAAGGAAAGGCTGCGACTAATTTCTTTGACCTTCCTCTTAAGATCCTGTCTACTTGGGAGGATTTAATCTATTGGTTCAGATCCACTTATGGGAAATCCAAAACCCTGCCGAGAAGTTAAGGGAATACAATAACATAACTTATAAAGATGGTGAGACCATCAAGTCTTTAACTTGCATTTCACCAAGTTGTATAATCAAATCCCCAAACTTATCTTCCCTCATAACCAAGCCAATTTCATGCATTACTACAATGCATTGCCTTCTCCCTACCATCATAGGCTTGAGGAAAAATCCATTGATAATCTCGGTTCCTCTCTACATACCTATTTAGAGTATGAAGAACAGCTTGAAAGAATTGGTCTTCCCCAGGGGGAATCAATTAGACAAAAAGACATGTCTGCTCAATTGCAGCTAGTACAAGATATGAAAAATCATATGATAGCATTCGAGTGAAAGGGTACTGTCTCCCCTCTCACCCCTAGAGCTTCATCCTCTTATGAACCCCCTTTTAGAAATCTGGTTGAAAACAATTTTCATCCTAAGGCTATCCTACCTTGGAGTTGGTGCAATTTTTGCGAGGAAGACCATGAAGAAACCACATGTGAGGTAAAGAAGAGTGCCAGAGACAATATCTTTGGTAAAAGACCAGAGGATACTATCATTGTCCTAGATTTCATAGAGCCAAAAGATGTCATGGTCATCAATAATAGAAACAAAGCATATGCACCCAAGGGAAAATTTGATTCTCCTTGCACTTCTTCTACCCCGAGCTCATCCTGGCTCGCTGCAACTGTCCAGGTTCCTAAGGTTCCTGAGATTCAAGGAATCACTTCCCCTCCCCCCTCTTCCAAATATAATATCTTGAATCAGTTGGCCAACATCACAAACCTTCTAGACATGGTTTTCGTCCCTGAACAACAGATGCATATGAAACGATTCATGGAAGGAAAAGATTCCATTGTAGCCAACCTTTATGAAGAGGTAAACAAAGAGGATTATTCTGTAAATAAAATAGGTGTACATAACTTTAGATATCCTGTAACAAATCCCCCTTTTTACATTTCTGTAAATATCATGGACAAAATTTCCCATCGTTGCCTCATTGATGGTGGTTCGGGTCCAAGTGTGATGTCAAAGATTATTATGGAAGAGATAGGCTTGTCTTGTACAGATGAAAATGCTAGAAGCATGCTTTCTTATAATAGTCTAAAACAAAATACCATAGGTGATATTAAAGATGTGACCTTAGTTTTGTGTGCTCATCCTGAAATAAGGACGACCCTCAATATTCAGGTGATCGATATGCCAGTAAGAAATTACTAAATCATCTTAGGAAGAGATTGGAAAGCCTCAACGGGTGGGTACCTCTCACTCGTTGGAACACATTTATCTATTCCTCAGAACGAAAAAAATATTATAGTCCTTAGAGAAGGAAGGATATCACCCTACATAGAGAGTGTCCCACAGCCCAACGTAAACTATATCGAGGAGGAATTAGGAGTGTATTCAATATTTGTTGAGGAAGATACCATTTCCATGGAAGAAATCGATTTAGATGATGGCATGTGGCACATGCAATTTGATGGTTCATGCTCAAATGAAGGTAACGGAGCTGGCATTATCTTGATTTCTCCTATAGGAAAAATCCATAAGTTTTCTTATCGGTTGGAGTTCACTTGCACTAACAATGTCACTAAATTCTAAACCTTGTTATTAGGCATTGAAAACTCTTATAATCTTGGCTGTGGTCACCTTTCAGTTTTTGGGGATTCCGAGATTGTTGTGAATCTTGTGCGTAAAATTTACTCTCCTAGCAACAAGTTGATGAAACGATACACCCAAACCATTTGGGCGCTTATCTCGAACCTTTTATCTTTCAACATCACCCATGTTAAAAGGAAGTTAAACTCAATGGCCGATCAGTTAGCAGTTTTTGCAGCCTCCCCTAATTGGAAACTTCTGCCACATAGATCCAATTGTACTTTTCAATCCCTATATCGTCCACATATTCCTGACAATATAGAATCTTGGTAGGTCTTCCCTAACAATGAGATCATTTGTGATTTTATTCAAAATGAACCTTTTAAACCTAAGGAAATTATATCCATAGAAGATAACAAGATTCCTAAAGGCTTGACTCCTCTGGAGAGTTCATTTTCGTCGATTTATGTAGGCAACAAGGAGAAAAGAAGGAAGAAGAGTTGAAAAGGAAGGTGGGTGAAACCATCTCATTGAACATTGGGACACCCGAGACTCCAAAGAATGTCAAAATAGGTGCCAAATGTTCAGATGAAGAGAAGGAGAAGTTTGCCAAGTTGCTTGGTGAATTTCAAGATGTTTTTGCTTGGTCTTATGAGGATCTTCGTGGTTTTGATCCTGCCCTTCTACAACATGCCATCCCCATTCAGGAAGGCGTAAATCCAGTTAGAAAAAAACAAAGACCTATCAACCCCATGTTAGAAACAACTATTCGAAAGGAGTTGGAAAAACTTTTGAAGGTTGGAATCATCTTTCCACTCAAATATTCTGAATGGGTCTCAAATCTAGTCCCCATTCGGAAAACCACTGGTTAGATCAGATTGTGCGTCGATTTTCACGCACTAAACCGAGATAGCATAAAAGACCACTTCCCTCTCCCTAACATGGAAATGATTTTGCAACAAGTTGTAGGGTCACAAATGATGTCCTTACTTGACGATTTTTTAGGTTACAATAAAATCAAGGTAAAAAAGGCAGATAAATATAAAACCACCTTTATTACTCGTTGGGGTACCTTTGCTTATGCACGTATGCCTTTTGGTTTATCTAATGGAGGTGCCACTTTTCAAAAATCTATGTAGTTAGCTTTTGATGATTTGATCGGTAAGATAATTCATATCTACATTGATGAGTTAACTATATACTCTAAAATCTGATTAGATCATTTTGGTCATATGAGAAAAGTTCTCATGCAATGCAGGAAATTTGGCATTTCTCTAAACCCTTCCAAGTCCATTTTTGGTGTTACCGAGGGAAAAATCCCTGGACACATTGTCTCTGATTCAGGCATAAGAATTGATCCTGAAAGGATTGTTGCTATCCTTAACCTTCCTGCTCCCACTTCCAAGCAATAAGTTCAAGCTTTCATGGGGGTTATTAACTTTGTCTGTAGGTTTGTCCCAGATTTTGTTGTGATGGTCAAACCAATTCATAATATGCTTAAGAAAGATCACCCTTTTTCTTGGATAGATGATGTCGAAAATTCTTTCA
Source organism: Picea mariana (assembly GCA_032191745.1). Taxonomy (NCBI): domain Eukaryota; kingdom Viridiplantae; phylum Streptophyta; class Pinopsida; order Pinales; family Pinaceae; genus Picea; species Picea mariana. The sequence goes on along the minus strand of JASDQU010373702.1, from coordinate 7,453 downwards.
AAGGGATTAAAAAAGAAATCAGTTCCGCACCAGTTTTGGCGAAGCCAGACTTTAAGAAGGAATTCACAATATATACTAATGCCACTGAGGAGGTAGTTTCTGTTATCCTTATGCAAAATGATGGCCAAGGAAACAAAAAAACTGTGGCTTACATGAGTCAAAGTTTGTCTGATGATGAATTTAAATACTCTTTTATTGAGAAACATGCTTTTTCTCTTGTTAAGGCTGTCAAAAAGTTTCACCACTGCATCTTAGGTAAGCATACATTGGTAAAAGTCCCTTTACCTGCTGTCAATTTTTTGCTCTCACAAACTTATCTTTTAGGGAAGCTTCCACATTGGCTTGCCAAGATCCATGAGCATGATCTAAACATCGTGACTTATACCACTATTAAGGGACATGACCTAGCCCTCCACTTGGCTCAGCATGCTGAGAATGGTGAAGAAATTGATGAAGAAGATAGTTCCCTTTCAACTCTCATTGATGATCAGATCCTCCCTGTGTCTGAACATCCTTGGTACAAGAATTTGGTTTATTATTTACAGAACCAAATATGTCCAGACAACTTAGACACTCATCAAATAAGAAGACTCCATCTTGAATCTGCAGGATATGTCATTATAGGAGACTTCTTATTTCAAAGATTTGTTGATGGTGTGTTGCTTCGTTGTGTGGATAACGAAGATGCACATAAATTGTTAAAAGAAGCTCATGATTCTTCAAGCTCTGTCATTCATGTTTTCTTTAGATAATATTAAAAGGAGACAACAAATCGTTAAGAAATATTTCAATAAGAGTGTTAAAACAATCAAGTTTAGGGTCAATGAAAAAGTTTTGCTATGGGATTCAACTCACGCTGATAGGGGAAGACATTCAAAATTTCAGAAATTATGGTTGGGTCCGTTCAATATTGCTTTTGTCTTAGGTACCAATTATTACATTCTAAAAGACTTACAGAAGAGATTGTTTTCCTATAACACTAACGGTTCTCACCTAAAGCATTACGTGGAACCAACTTGAAAAGCTCTAATGCTGTTTGGATTTTCTGTATTTTGGTAATGTAGCTCTTTTTCAGTTTTTGCTATTTTCTCTTTTCCTGCTTACAGTAGTTGATTTCCATTTTTTTTTAAACATTTCCTATTTTTTTTTACCTTTCTGTCACTTTATTTTTGCTACTTTAATTTTCTTCAATTTTATTCTGCTGGGTTTCGATTTTGGTCATTTTTGTTCTGTTTTTAATTTAGTCAGAATTAAGATGTTGGATTAGTTGTGTCACAGTGAAACTCCTGCGAGATATTGTTAATCGATAACAATCAAGCTTACACAGTTGTCATGATGTTTTCCCTGAGGATACATTTGAATTTGTTGTCTACTTTCACTGTTGTCTTATAAAGGGACTGGTCATCTCCCGTTTCTTATTCCCAATTCTTCATCCATTTGAAATTGAAAGAGTAGAGCGTTTAATTTTTCTCCTTGAGTTGATATCTGATTCTGATTGAATGATTATGCATACAGGGATAAAATCCCTCATACTTAACATTTTTCATGAGCTATTCCCAAATTCCCGATCATTTTTCCATTAAATTCGCTCACTTCCCCCTATTGCATAATTATTCTGGTTACATCTTCCAAATTTACTATTCTTGGTCTGCAAGACCATGAGTTATGAGCTCTAAATCTGTTGAAAACAAATTTCCCTGTGGAGTCGCCAGTTTGTTGATAGTTAAATTCGCAACGAATTTTTTGCCTGCAAAGTTTTGCTAAAAGCCTATTAATACAAAAGCTAAATAATAATAGTAGGTGGGACTCCCTTGTAGATTGAAAATCAGGCTTGGTGCTAATTCGATGTTATGTTATTGTTCGACACGACTTTCATTATTGATGATATCTCGTTTTATTGGATATTGGATCAGGCATATTGTACATGGCCCCCTTGCTGTTCCAAGCTCAAGTTTTATACCGAAGTCTTCATGGTTATCATTGTTGTCTATTCCTGGATCTATTACTTGTTCCACCTGCAACAAACATATGTTAGTAACAACAAATAAAGGGAAGTTAAAAGAGGAAACTATCCTATGCTAACATACTATACTATATTCATTGAAAATATGGTGGCAAATCCTAGCTAACATAGGTTATCCATGCGAGTTATCAAGATTGTATGGAGCATAGTTGACATGCATTTATGTATATTGGGGTTGGTAATATGTGTTATGGGTGGTGCTCTTGGAAATTAAAGGTTGTTGGTCTCGATGAATGATTCAAGTTGATGATTTGTTTGATTAGCAGCTGGCGTGTACTAAGAATTGAATGAACTTGAAGTGTGGAGGTGATGTGCATTTACTGCACATTGCCTTTACCCCTACCGTTAGACGCCACCCTAGTCAGACTGTATTCAAAACATTATTGTTGTGGTTATGCTCCGATTTCTCAGCAGGGAGGAACCGCTTGGCCAACTCGCGTTTTAAGACATTCGATTATAGGTATGTTCTTTTTTTTGGCCCTTCTTGAGTCTACTCTGGTTATGAAATGGATATGGGCTCAGGTGTATTAGTTGTGCTTTCCTTAAGTATTGCGACTGTGTAAATCATGATTGTGAATGAAATATTGATGATTCTCTTTGAAGTGATGTTGAAGTCATAGTATTACTAGTTATCCTAGGGCGTTAGTAGTCACAAGAGATCTTTGGTATCCTTGATGGTTTACTTAGAGTATCCTTGTTGGTCTTGGTGGGCTATCTTCACGCTTTCACATTGTTGTGTCCAGTCTATGGGTTTTTATGGGGTTTAACGACTGAAGCGTTTGTGTCACCACACATTGTACATATGGTCATTTGGTTGATTTCACCACTAGAGGTGACGAAGTGGGTTTTCATGTTCTTACTCGACCCTGTCTTCACCTTTGTGTGGTATTTGTTTGATCGAAAGGCACGAGGGTTATACCCTACGTACGTTAAATAACATTGTCACACCAAGTTAAATCCTCACCTCATGTTATGGACTCTGTCATGGAATTATTTCTTGTCCATAAACAAATCATAGCTCTCTTGTGTGTACACCTTTGGCCTCGAAGTTTTCCCCATTACGAGGAGTTGGCTCTGTTCCCCCTGTGATGGCTACCGAG
>JASDQU010373701.1:159250-176880 GCA_032191745.1 Picea mariana | reverse complement strand
CATGCATGCCAATTACTGAAACTGAATCTGATGTAAATTCAACCTTTTTACCTTTTTGAGTGATCTGATAAATTGAGAGAAGATTCATAGAAAGATTTGGAACATGTAAAACATTCTCAAAATTTCCATTGTGGAGTTCCACTCTCCCTTCTCCTGCTACTACTACTGGAGTATCATCCCCCATGACAATAGGGGGTCTTGAGCATGGACTCAAGGAAGAGAAAAATTCCTCTTTCGCTACCATATGATGGGTTGCACCATAATCTATAATCCATGAATCAGATGAGGAATTAATTGCAACAAGAGCATGATGATTACCTTTCTTAGGAGCATGATCTTCTTCCTTTTGCTTCTTGACTCCCTCTGGAATTAAGTTTCCAAGGTTGTTCTATGAAAGTGCATGTGCCATAAGATCGATCTTTTTCTTCATGCATGTGGATTCTTCATGATTCAGTTTATTGCAGTAAGTGAACTACTTTCCCTTCTTATTCTTCTTGGAATCTGAAGAGTCTTTGGAACCTGAAGAATCATTAGAGGATTTGGAATATTCCTCCTTCCTATTCTGTTTGAATGACCCTTTTCCATCCTGCATGGTGAGTGCATGTTCTTTGGGATCTTTCATGAGGCCCATATGAGTTTTGGCTGCTCTTTTGTAAGAGACTCAATGAATTGAGCCAATGTAGGGATTTTCCAATTTGTTCCAAAAAGACATTTGCTAGAATGGAAATTGGAGACATATACAGTGTATTCTGGTCCTAGCTTGGCCAAGATTGTTAGAATAAGTTTTTTCTCTTGTGTAGACTTATCAATACCACATTCACCCAAGCTTAATAACAAATATTTAAATTTAGTAAAACAATCTTGTATATTATCAAAACTTTTAGGGTCTAAGGTATTCAACTCTACCTCAAGCATATGACCTCGCATCTCATCCTACTTTCCAAAGAGTCCATCCAAGGTGGTCCAGATCTCATTTGGAGTCTTGCATGCAGCAACATGAAACCACAAATCAGTGGACATTAACTCAAGAAGTAGTCCCGTGGCATCATTCTTACGGCTCTCCCATCTTATCTTCTCAATCGCTGATGTAGGTTCTGTTTATGTCGCCATCGTCAAATTATACAATCATTTCCTTCTGAGTTGGAATTTTGCCTTCAGCTTCCAATAAAAATAATTGTATGGTGTGAGGATTACCACCAAGTTTGGCTATATAATAGTTGTCATATCCGTCTCTCCCACTGATTCCAAGAACCCCTAAAAATTTACTCTCAATCTGCAAGTGAAAAATTAAGAAATTAAGAATTCATATCAGTTTCAGGAGATGATCTTGCGACTTACTTTTTGATCGAATGGTGAGGAATCTCGCCAAATGGTTGAAAAACCACTTCCAAAATGGGCCGATTTACTTTCTATGTGGGTTGTTTCCTCAAAAACGTAATATTTTGGGAGGAATAACTACTAAAATTTACGACCATGGATTTAACTCATTGAAACTCCGATTTTCCTTATTGTTTGGCTTGTCTGGCTTGCTCCAAGCAACATATCTTTGATACCATGTCAGTTTTTCATGGAAACCTACATAGAATATCCAGCTAAAATAAGTACAAACAAATCTTATCAAGAAATGAAGAGAGATTCAATATGAAAGAATGATAAAATATATTCACACTACTCCAATGAGATGATGATTGATACATAGATCATGATCAATATGATACAATGAATGAGTCGAATACACTCATATATAGGGTAAAGCATTCCATAATTAAGAAAATAAATCAAGAAGTTAAATTTCCTTAGGAATGCATGCATGCATAATAGTGATGGTAAAAATATAAAGTCTAAATAGAACTAGTTAGTTAACTCCCGCTGAACTAATGTGTCGAAAATAGAAATTTCTCCAACAACTTATGCAACAAGACTTTGATGATATTCTAACTTTATATTGAGATTACTAAGGAACATAGCCCCATAAGTTATGGAAGACTAAGTCATTGGAATTTATGGAAGACTAAGTCATTTCCATTTATGAAGATCGAGGTCTAAACAAGTTCACACATACCCACTACATTTCCTAAATACGAATGCACACATTTATGAGTTGTGAGATAAATAATATCACAAAACTTCATTTTTGGGGGGATTGGTTAATTTCTATAGATTATTTATTCCAAGATTCTCACACTTGAACAGATAACTTAACCAAATATTAAGAAGGAATTTGAGGAAACAAGGCTTCATCATCTAGACCAAGGTGCAACAACATGTTTTTGAAGAAGTGAAGATGTTGAAGCTATGCACTACACCTATGTTCACCATATTCATAAGAAAATGATGGTTCCTTCTCCATCACCATGTTAACATATTCACCTCATTCCTTCAACGGTGCCTTTCAACTAGAATCAATGGCACATGCCCTCATTAATGTCACCTTACAATTAATATTAGTGCCTTCAATGGTTCCTTTTCAAAATATTGATAATATCACCTCACCATCATCAATTACTTTGATGGTTCCTTTTAATATCATCACTTCATGTCTTCATTCATGTCACCTCATGATAATTCCACCTCTAATGCCCTCACTAGTTGTAGGATAGCATTTCCAAATTTCACCCTCCCTCATAATAGTTGTTTCCTCTCACCTCTCTTTCCTTCACTAGTTCAAACGTAGTGTGGTATCCTCTCACCTCTTGTCTCCTCTCTCTTTCACCTTTGCTTGAATGTTGTGCTCTCAAAAAAATTTGAAATCCTTATGTGACATTCCTCTTATGAAACAAGGATTTGTATCATTTTTTCTTTATTACATTGTTATTTTCATTGTTTTATGCGAACACATTTATTCACAACATGTGGGTTCATAATTAAAAAACCCCCTTTATGAATGAATTACGTGATAAGACATTGGTTAACAAGGTGAATCCCCCGTGATCCTTATGATTATTCAAGATGTGTACGGTGGTCTCTAAAATCATAAAATTTTACTACGTTAGAAATGATGACATTTGATTCAATGTTTGTATAGGTGTACTAGGTGAATTATGACATTTTCATGGTATTTTTAAAATTTGGGTCATTTTGCTTCCATTTATCTGGATAGTTAGCTCACACTTTTTGTCATTAGCAGTACTACACACATATTAATCTATCAAAAAAATATTTCTTTGCTTAAAACCTCTTTCTCCTTCCCATAGCTAGTTTTCATCGAAGTTCAAATTCTTGCATCTCATTTTCCTCTTGCATGGTTCAAAGAGTCAAGTCAAAACACCATCAGTTTCACGAACACTCCTTTGAGTAACAACAACCTAAAATCAAGCGCTAATTAAAATTTATCTAGCAACTTTTCTAGGGTTATTAAAACCCATCTTAGCTTAGGTGTAGAGCTTTGAAATAGGATTGTAAGAATAAATTTCCAAAGATTCTAAACAAACATAAAGCCTTGAGTTAGGGAGTGAAATCCAATTGATATATCAATGACTTTGGGAAGCCATTCTAACACAAGGGTCAATCATGAGGTCTCATTGGGGCCCTAAGAGTAATCAACCCTAATTTTTTGGTCTTGGTGTCGACCGCCCCCCCTCTACTTTGGTATAGTAGGTGGTACCATAGAGGCCATAATATTTTAGACTTCCTACACAAGGTGACAAAACAGGGAAGGTGGTGTTGTACCTGGGATCAATGTTGGATAGACTCACTCAGACTCCTTGGAGGGTTTCCCATTGCTCAATGAGGTAACTTGCACCAGGGCGATAGTTCATTAAGCAGGTTGTCAACATAACTTTCCCACTCACCGAAACTCAGCCCCTTCACGCATCGATTATGTGATGTTGGATTCCATCACCAACTAGTGCTTCTTTGTGAGAAGGTTTGTTTGCATGCTTGACTCCTAGATTAATTAGCGTGTGTTGTTTTTTATCCTCAGTCGACCTTAATATTGAGTTTGTGTCTAATGGCATCAGTTCTGGGTTAATTCCTCATTTGATCAATACAAAATATGGAGACCATTAAAATAAAAGGGAATAAAGAGGTAACAAATAGCTCATACCTAACTTATGTCTTATAATTATCCAACATTGTTCTTTACACTTAGTGCAACAAACACCAAATGGAATGGTTTACACAAGGTCAATGGAGAATGTGATTGGAAAATTCAAAATATTATCATAAGCCCACTTTCCCCTTATAATATGCAAACATTCATAAGATTAATCCAATTTTTATCTTCACAAAAATGTGGGGTTGCCATTAATTCTTAAGCAACAAATACTTGAAATATAGGTTCAAATAACAATTGGCGTAGCTTACTCTCCAATGCACATATGATGTTGAAATTGTAGGTGGAGATTCCTCTTTCAATATTCTTCAAAACCCATTTTGCAACACGTGAATAGGAGGTATTGTTAAAATTTACTCGAGCCAAATCTTCTCCAATATTAATTTTGACCCTAGAATGCATCTTTTTCTTTATCTATAGGATTAGTAGGTGCATGGATTTTGACAATATAGAGTTACTGACCATTTTTTAGGACATGGGTAATAGATTAATGTATTGAATTGTCTACCATAAACCTTATTTGGTTGACATTTCCAATGTCTTTCCACATTACAAGCACTCCACTAGATACTGCCTTATGATAGGATATAATAAAAGAGGCTCCCTTTCGAATCATATTTACAACCCCAATATACACTACTAAGTTGACTAAGAACTAGATGGCATTCAACTAACACAACTATTTGAGACTTTCAAGCCCTTATTAGCCTATTTAACTCAATTGATTAGACAAGCAAAAGGAAATTACATGTAGGGAGGAGTTGTGTGCCCCCACCACCTTTTGGGAATTAGAAACATAGTAGACCACATTCCCACCTTCAAAAGCAGGGGGAAATCCATGTAGTCATTAAGTGTTTTTATATGTCTTGCTTGCAAACTTGGACCTACATGATGAATGTAGTCTTTCTTTACAGAAACTGATTTTTTATTCTTGTAGGCCTCAAATTGGAGTAGTTCTCCTGAAGATCTTGTTAGTGTTCTCCCTCATTGGATCGTTGTCACTGCAAACTCTTTCGAACCTTGAATGCTTCCATAAGACACTATAGCACTGAACATAATGCTTCATTTGTTACAACACCACTCATTAGTGGGTGACTCTCCCACACCCATCTTCTCAACTAAGTTATGCATGTCAAGTGTTGCAACTCAAAACACTTCCACTAAGGTGTTCCTTGTTGTGGTGTTCTTTCTAGTGAATCACTTACTACCTACAACCTTATCATGTCACAGACCTATCCAACCTATAAATTCACACTCTTCCATATTTGACTACAATGTATTCTCCATTAATCTTTATCATCCCTTTTCTCCGCCAAGACAATGCCACTTTTTTCATCGCAACTTCAGACAAATCTGTTGGGTATGTGTTATATTCTTTGCATGAGTAGTAGTGTCTGAGCGCTTGCGCCGGGCGCGCAGGGGTTCGGGGGCAGTGCCCCCAAAAAAATGTTTTTGGGCTGACATATTTTCGCCTGTTTCGGGCCGACATATTATCGTCGGGCCGACATATTTCCAGGACGACATATTTCCGGGACCACATGATATTAGGTGGTTTTCGGCACATGGTTTTTGCCGATGGTTTTCTATTTCCGGTTAAGGAATTAGGGTTTTGGACTAATCCAGGTCATTGGGTTAGGGTTTCGGATGCCGCTGGCTCCTATATGTATATTGTATTGTAAACAATGCAACACAATGTGTATCAATATAATATATGTTGGTTTTCCCGGTTTGGGTTTCCAGGTGAAAAATCTCTGTGTAATTTTTGTATTTGCCATTGTATCTTTTCTGTTCTTTTCTGAATATCAGTTTGCAGTAGATATTGTACAAGGTTAGAATTTACAAAATCGCTATGCACCATATGCACAACTTGTTTCACTCTAGTGAGCACCTCACCCATATTGCAATGCAACTTGTAATTTGTGTGGCTACACCATGTCAATTTACTAAGTCACAACTGACTCATCCCATTTTCCTTCACCTTGATCAAGATAGTACACATGGAAAGTGCATTTTTTCTTTATGGGAAAACAAAAATCCTTACATCCTCCCCCACTTATGTTCAATGTTGCCCCAAAAACATCCTTGTAAATTATACATGTCTCTTTCAAATAACTACTATACTACATAGGCTCTCCGTAGTGGTTGCTCCATCAATCTGAGTCTTAGTTTTCATTTTATGCCCAGTTGCAAGTTGCATCCCAAACCATTTCGGGGACTCTTGGTCAATTCCCCCTCAAGGCATAAAAGACTAACAGAGCAACATTTTTAAGTTCCGTGAGATGATGCAAACTTTTTTAGGCATGGAATAGGTGACCAAATTATCCATCCTCTCTCGAGGGATGATTTCATAAATTGGACCCCTTAATCCAAATGTTGCATTGCTTCAAACTGAGAAAAACACTAGTTCTCGAAATCAAAGAGTAAAGCAACTTCTGAGGCATGTAACCCGAGAGTGAGGAGTGGTATAGATGAAATCCTATCCCAGTAATCCATCGAATTTGACGCTTCCTCAATTTGAGTCTTGGTTTTTGTTCTATGTCCAATTGCAAGTCACATCCCAAACCATTTCAGAGACTCTTGACCAATTTCTCCTCAGGGAATAAAAACCTAACACAACAACATTTTCTAATTTCATGAGATGCTGCAAGCTTGTTTAGGCATCGAATATGTGACCACATTGTCCATATACTCCCGAGGCACAGTTTCATAAATTGGATCCTTTAATCCAAATGTTGCATTGCTTCAAACTGAGCAAAACACTAGTTCTCGAAATCGTTGAGTACTGCAAATTCTGAGGCATGGCACCCGAGAGTGAGGGGTGATATAGATGAAATCATATCTTAGTAATCCATCAGAGTAGATGGTTCCTTAATATGAGTCTCGATATTCTCTATATGCCCAATTGCAAATCGCATCCCAAACCATTTCGGGGACTCTTGGCCAATTCCTCCTCATGGCATAAAAACCTAATTGAGCAACATTTTTGGGTTCCGTGAGATGCCACAAGAGTGTTTAGGAGTGGACTAGGTGACTACATTTTCCATCCACTCCCGAGGCACGGTTTCATAAATTGGAACCCTTAATCCAAATGTTGGATTGCTTCAAACTAAGCAAAACACTAGTTTATGAAATCAATGAGTAAAGCAACTTCTGAGGCATGGAACCCAAGAATGAGGGGTGCTCTAGCTGAAATCCTATCCCAGTAATCCATCGGAGTTGATGGTTCCTCAATCTGAGTCTCGATTTTCATTTTATGCTTAGTTGCAAGTCTCATCCCAAACCATTTCGGGGACTATTGGCAATTCCTCCTCATGGCATAAAAGCCTAACAAAGCAACATTTTTTAGTTCCATGAGATGATGCAAGCTTGTTTAGGCATGGAATAGGTGACCACATTATTGATATGCTCACGAGGGACGATTTCATAAATTGGACCCCTTAATCCAAATGATGCATTACTTCAAACTGATCCAAACACTCATTCTCAAAATCAATGAGTAAAGCAACTTCCTAGACATGGAACCTGAGAATGAGAGGTTTTCTAGCTGAAATCATATCCCAATAATCCATCAAAGTTGATGGTTCCTCAATTTGAATCTCGATTTTTGTTTTATGCCCAGTTGCAAGTCGCATCCCAAACCATTTCAGGGACTCTTGGCCAATTCCTCCTCGGGGCATAAAAACCTAACAGAGCAACATTTTTGAGTTTTGTGAGATGTTGCAAGCTTGTTTAGGCAGGGAATATGTGACCACATTTTCCATATTCTCCCGAGGCATGGTTTCATAAATTGGATCCTTTAATCCAAATGTTGCATTGCTTTAAACTAAGAAAAACACTAGTTCTCGAAATCAATGAGTAAAGAAAGTTATGAGGCATGGCACCCATGAGTGAGGGGTGCTATATATGAAATACTATCCTAGTAATCCATAGGAGTAAATAGTTCCTTAATCTGAGTCTCAATATTTGTTATATGCCCAGTTGCAAGTTGCCTCCCAAACCATTTCGGGGACTCTTGGCCAATTCCTCCTCGAAACATAAAAACCTAATGGAGCAACATTTTTTAGTTCCATGAGATGATGCAATATTTTTTAGCCATGGACTAGGTGACTATATTTTCCATCCTCTCTTGAGGCACTATTTCATAAGTTGGACCCCTCAATCCAAAAGTTGGATTGCTTCAAATTGAGCAAAACACTAGTTCTCGAAATCAATTAGTAAAGCAACTTCTGAGGCATGGCACCCGGGATTGAGGGGTTCTCTAGCTGAAATCCTATACTAGTAATCCATTGGAGTCGACAGTTCCTCAATCCAAGTCTCATTTTTCATTTTATGCCCAGTTGCAAGTTGCATCCCAAACCATTTCAAGGACTCTTGGCCAATTCCTCCTCAAGGAATAAAAGCCTAACGGAGCAACATTTTTGAGTTACATGAGATGTTGCATGATTTTTTAGGCATGGACTAGGTGACCACATTTTCCATCCGTTCTCGAGGCATGGTTTCATAAATTGGACCCCTAAATCCAAATGTTGCATTGCTTCTTACTGAGCAAAGCACTAGTTATCGAAATCGATGAAAAAAACAACTTTAGAGGGGTTGGAACCGGGAGTGAGGGGTGCTCTAGCTAAAATCCTATGCCAATAATCCAACAGAGATGAAGGTTCCTCAATCTGAGTCTCAGTTTTCATTTTATTCCCAATTTCAAGTTGCATCCCAAACCATTTCGGGGACTCTTGGTCAATTCCCCCTCATGGAATAAAAGACTAAAATAGAAACATTTTTAAGTTTCGTGAGATGTTGCAATCTTGTTTAGGAATGGACTAGGTGACCAAATTATCCATCCACTCCTGAGGGATGATTTCATAAACTAGACCCATTAATCCAAATGTTTCATTGCTTCAAACTGAGCAAAACACTAGTTCTCGAAATCAATGAGTAAAGCAACTTATGAGGCATGGAACTTGAGAGGGAGGGGTGGTCTAGATGAAATCCTATCCCAGTAATCCATCAAAGTCGAAGGTTCCTCAATCCAAGTCTTGGTTTTCATTTTATGCCCAGTTGCAAGTCACATTCCAAACCATTTTAGGGACTCTTTGTCAATTCCTTCTCAGGGCATAAAAACTAACTAAATTCTACATGTCTTTGTCAACTAACTACTCTATCTTACTACCTTGAAAAAATATTGCACCAATTTCAACTACACATTGAGTTTAACAACCACTAATTCCTACATAAAAATGTAGGTTTCACTATTATTAACCATTGCCATAACTAACTTATTCTTCAACTTGGATTGGAAAAAACTAATATTTGTATAGTTATACTCTTGTCTTGAACAAAACCAATATTTGTATAGTTCTACTCTTGGCTTTCCTTAGACATACTTCCAACTAAAGCACCCACGATTTGCAAAAAACCAACTGATGGTTGGATTTCTTACTCCATAGCATTGACCCTCATCTTTAATGGACATTTCTTATAATAATTCTAATTTGCACAAATCCAATAAACAAAAACCTTACTACTATTTTTTTCTTAGATCCATATGATAAAATTATCATGTCCTCAGTGTTATCACATTAATATGTCCTTAATATGTCCAAAATCAAGAGGGATATCACATTACATTAGGTGGTTGACCACTATTCGTAGTGTGAAATCTAACCATAGTGCATATTGCTTGCATGGATAAGTGAGTCGAATTAAGGTGCACCCACCTAGAGATTCATACCCTTCACTAAGTTGGGAATCCACTGCATGCATGAGTGCCCCTACTAATATTGGTAATTGCACCCTAGTCTAATTGTGCATCAAAAACTAAAGATATAAAAATTTTATTTAGAACTTTGAATATGGAAAAAAAGTTCATAAATTGGAACTAGGATGATAATGGACTACTCACTAACAACATGTGCACATGCAACTGAAGGTACAACCAAACACATACTTGTCATATATTTCTTCGTTGAGTGAGGAAATATTAGGACAAATAGAGGGAAATGTGACTGCATCTAGTAGATACGATAAGAAAACAAGGACTAGAGGTGAAAAAGTCTGAAGAAAATTTTGTAGATGCATGAAAATTTTCTTGTCAAAGGAGGATCATGCTCTTATGATGATGAAATCATACAAGACATAAGGGTGCCACTCAGGTATAAGAATTTGGTGAAACGATGGGTATCTAAAGAACTACCTCCTATAGATGTTGAATTCATTGTCAATAATAGGACATATCGTATTGCACCATCCTCCCTGCATGGCGTGGGGATATTTTCCATGGATGGAATAATTGTAAAATACAATATAGTAACTGAATTGATGGACTATGTTAGACCATGTTACAATTATAACGATTGGATGTGGCTTTTCCAGTACATGCAAAGTATGCAGAGATATGCACTCACCACAAATTATATACACCTAATAAACAAGGATACAAATAAGGGAGTGACTATCTATATTGATGGAAGGCCTAAAGTTTCTGGAAATATTGTAGGGTTTATAAACAACAGACGACCCGAGACAACAAACAAACAACCAAATTGCATATATAAGGGACGTGAAGAGAATCAGGTAGTCTTGTGCGCAATAAAAAAGATAGCTCTCGGGGAAGAGTTATTAGTGGATTACCAATTGAATCAAATAGAAACATCAACTAATAGTGTGCGGGTACTTATGCAACACCTCTTTAAGAAACCTCTACTTATTGCATTATATTTTTTTATTATCTTTAACATTGTTTTAAATATTTCAGCACGGTCCCAATTTTATAATAATGTGGGAGCTTGATCGTTGAGGTTGATTTTATTTGGGTGGCAATCAATTTTTTTGTTATCGTTAACATTTTTTTAAATATTTGGGGGTTATAATTATATTATAATGTGGTAGGATGATCGTGGAAAAGGGCCAGCCATAGAACATGTAAATGATTATCAATTCCACTTTCATTTTACGTGTATTTTATTATTTTCTTATATAATTTTACTAAAATAACTTCTTTTTTGTTGAAATTATATGTAGTCAGTAGGCCATGTTGATCATGATTCCGTCGATGAGAAGGGGATGTATTCATCCCCTGATCTGATGGTATTAATACAAAAAAAGATCATTAAAGCGAACAAGGAACTTGATAACTTATTAGATCGTCCAGATCAAACTCCCAACATCCTAGAAAATATCAATCTCCTTATGTCACAACTTAACACATATAAGGTAATAACCATAATTTAAAGTGTTTTTATCTAATGTACTCATATGTTCAATTATGAAACTTTGTTCTTTACCTTTTACATTATCTCACGGAAAAATATTTTCTTTTTTATAAAAAGATTTTTGGAGCTTGTTTAGCCCAGTGTTGGTAGTAGTGGCGCTACAAAGACACCACAAAGTCCTGATGCGGGCGGTCATACAGTTGCTAAAGTACTATTTACTTCTCCATCTTCCACACCTAATTTAGATAGGAGCCATGACACGCAATGCCAGACATCCACACATTGGTCAGAGTCTAGATATCGTGGCAGAGATGAGGCTGGTGATGTGGTTGACATGGTTGCATTTCCTGGATCTAGACGTGTGACAAGCACGGGGACCCTTCCACGCACATTTTTGGTCAACGATAATGAACTTCCATTAAAACAATCAAGACTCCTAGGTAGTTTTAATTCATATGTTAGTCATTTAATGTTGTCCATCTCATACACAAATCATCTAGATTATTAATTTCAAATGAATGATCATATCTTTTTGTGTGTAGGAAACAACCATTTTTATAGGCGCCTAGAGATCAAGGCCTTATTGATTTTTGGGGTAACCTTACACATGAGGTGGAATTTCCAGAATTTCAAACTCAAAAAGGAACTTATGGATTATCTTGAAGGCCTCTTTGGAGTAGACACGTTTAATTAAAAAACGATCACCTCTGCAGTGGGCGAATATTTAAAATATACGTGGGATGTTTAAAGACGAAGCTTGGTAGGAAATCCTAGGTATGAACATCCTCCCTCAATTCCAGAGACTCGCAGGGATGATTTTAGGGGCCAAATTTCGCTCATGGGCTAATTTTCCATGGTTTTTCCAAAAATGAGATTCGCTATTTTAAAAATGATTCGCCCAAATTATATAGGATAAAATTATTTTAGCTTAAAAATCGCCAAAATTTTATAAAAAGTATATTAAATAATTAGAAATTTAAATATTTTTACAAAAATATTGCCAAACATTTAGAGTTGACATATGAAGGATTAGTAAGATTTGCCAAGGTGTCTACATTTTAAAATAAATTTTGATCCTTAAAATCATCCCTGCCAGAGAGGGAGTGGAAGGCGATCATTGATGATGCAAAAGAGAAGATTTTGAAAAAATCAGGACAAAAAATAACTGGTACACCAAGGTAAATTACAATATTTTGATTTCAATACCATCTTTAATTTTCTTTAGATCTAAATAAAAGTGTGGTTATATATAACATAATTGAAAATTTTGATGATAGGTTGCCTGACACTTCGAAGGCAACCAAAGCAAGGATTTCAAAACATGGCCAACATAAGCTAGGCCAGGGCGGATACTCGAGGTTACAGTCATGAATCGTAAGTACCCAAACATATTAAGAATATTATTTGTATTGCCTTACAAATTTCAGGTAATTGCAACCAAAAACATTAAAAAAACCATACCCTTATGCAATGTAGGGTGAAGACTTCAGAACTGAAACCACAGAGGAAGATCTCTAACTTGGTTACAAGTATGGTTATAAATCCATGGTTGATCGTAGGAAAAGTATGGGGTAGACCCCAAGATCTAGTTTGCGGGATAAGGTAAATAAAAATCAGTCCACACTAACCTTTCATTACTTATAAAATACATAAATGTTTGATATCGTCCATAATTTAATGTCTTACTTTGTTTTAATCAGGGGGGCAAAACTATCAATGAAACCATTAGTACTGGAAAACAAAGCGTTGATAGTGCAATGTAGCCAGAAGATCATGGTGCTCCCCAACAACCCCATCCTAGTGAGGTGCAACCCCAAGATGTTCCTCTGACTGAGGCCCACGATGGTAAAATGGTTGTATATTAATCATATACTTAATAATTTTGTACTTATAATTTTTTACGTTTCAATGGGAGAGAATGTCATAGTTGATCCTCCTCGACCTGAAGATCAGGTGAACAGGCCGAAAACCATTCCAACGGTGTCGACTAGAGGACCAGGTAAATAATTACATTGCATAGTTTTTTTTTAATATTAATGAACTACTTGAATGATATTTAAAAATTGGTCATATAAATTTAATATTTTTTGTTTTTGTAGGTGATGGCCCCTCAAAGAAACATCCACGTCGTGTGTACGAGACCAGACGTACTCGACATGAAAGGATTGAAACAACATCAGCTGCTAAAGAACACCTAGTAAATGAAGACATGGAGATGGATGGATTACTTAAGACCTGGAAAACACAAAAGAAGACTAAAAAAAATTGATGATGTGTAATAATTTTATAAGACAATTAGATGTACATTATATAGCTGAACATGTAATGAGACATATAATGCATTGACATTATGGGTAATTTTTCATCTGATAATATACAAAAGGCTATTTCTATGGATTGTATATATCCATGAATGTAATTTTGTTATACACTTAATGATAATTTCAGCTTCTCTTATAAGACTTGGTATATATTGATTCAAGACTCCTTGGTTCTATTGGTTCTATTGGCCTTGACATACAATTTATGCACCAATTTGTGGCTCCATGGAAATCATCCTAGTGATTTGAAGGCATTGGTAAACATGAAATTTAAGAGATTGAATTGTTCAAGTTTGGATTTAAATTTTACATGCTTGTTTGTTTGTGGGTTTCAAGAGTTCCAAACTTGTATCTCTTTGTCTGTTAAGAATGGAAATCTCTTTGTATTTTAATATATAACGTGAGAATCCAAGCAAGACCTGGTGCCTTGTGCTTGGGCTATGGAGTCTAAGCAACAAATAGAACTTGAATATGCAATATGCAACTTCCAAAATATTGTGAAATGATATATTAAACTTTCAAAGTCTTGTGACATGTGACATGTGGGAAGCATATTTTCCAAGCAATGTGAAAACTTTAAACTTGGTGCAACATGCAAAAAGAAATTTTTGGGAAGATGCAATAACAAGTTTTTGGAAGCTGTAAAAATAACTTAAAAAATATTACCTTGTGACATGATTTTTTCAAAATCTTGTGACATGCGACATCTATCTTTTAAAATTTTGCGACATGCAATATGCAACATGCAAAAAACATATGTTCCATGCACATGAACTTTGAACTTGGTCTGACTTGTTAACTTTGAACTTGGTCTGACATATGACATGCAAAACTTGAACTTGGTGCGATGTGTGATATGTGAACTTTGAACTTTGTGTGACATGCGACATGCATCTTTTTGCAACTTGTGAAACACATATTTTAGTATTTTCACCATAACTTTTGAACCCAAAATTTGTTTTGTGTCATATTTGTACCATTTTAAAGGTCTTGTTAAGATATGAAACTTCATTGTTACAATGTGCAACATATCAATCTTCATGTCTACAATATGTGGAGGGTTATTCAAGGTTTCAAGACTTTCTTCATATTTTCCTACTTTAATCCTCTCATGGTCATGTTAATCCATATAGAGGTTCATGATATAAGAACTCATTATTCTAATGTTGACATAAATTCCAATCTTCACTTTGTTGATTAGAGGGCACAATTTTGGAAACAATTTAATGTTTTTAGTTCCATGAAATTTCTTTTGTTTCTTCTACAACATTAAGGATTAAACATGAGGGGTTGGAAATGGCGATGTCAAACATTTTATAATATTTTTTCATAGCATTACCCTTCTTTTCATTGTGTCTCACATGACAAAGAAACAAAATCACATTGCCATTGTCAATTTATATGTGGAGGGTTATTCAAGGTTTCAAGACTTTCTTCATATTTTCCTACTTTAATCCTCTCATGGTCATGCTAATACATATAGAGGTTCATGATATAAACACTCATTGTTAAAATGTTGACATAAGTTCCAATCTTCACTTTGTCGATTGGAGGGCACAATTTTGACAACAATTTAATGTTTTTAGTTCCGTGAAATTTCTTTTGTTTCTTCAACAACATTAAGGATTGTTTCTTCATGTCTTTTGTTTCACATGTTCAAATATAGATGTAACAATTTGACCTCGAAATATTAGGTTGAGGTTCATCCATATACATATAGATATACATGAATTTGGGTACCTTGGAATTCTAGTGAAATACAAAGGACCAAAATCTTTAAGGGATCCTTCTTTATTATAATTTTATTTTCTCAAAACCTAGTGTTGCATTTTTATTTAGGTCATGATCATATTTTTATTATAGTTTCCTATGTAAACCTATTATTTCAACCTCCTTTGTTGGTTCCTCATGGACACATTTCATAATTTTGTCATTGATGAGAGAAACCAATGTTATGGCCCTAAGTACTTGCCACTCATGTTCTTCAATATCATACTTGATTCACATAACCTCATTAAGCATAGATCAAGGATAATTTCCTTTCAATTTGATTTAGCACCAATAATTTGATTATCATTGAACCCATGATTAGTGTTAGATGCAATATATCCTTAATTTTGTACTATAGTTGAAGACAAAGAGATATCAATGATATCATGAAGTTATAGAGCATCACATGCCATACCATTTTTATCTTGAAACATTCCATGAACATGTTCATATTCTCCATTTTATATTTGAATATTGGGATCATTAGTATCCCATTCATTACTGTAAATTCCCAAGGTTTTTCCACACATCTTACTAACCACTACTAAAATAGAGGGAACCCAACACCATCAATGAAGAAAACAAAATAAACGACAATGAGAGAGATTTGACCATATGTCAACTAATTTGTCCCTTTAAAAAAACTTCATTGATGTGCAAGGGAGCAATGTGTCTATGAGAAAAGACCCAATTTATGAGAAAAGACCCAATTTATCCCCCACATATATTCAATAAGGTGTGTGGGATAAACACACCCTCAAAACAAAACTAAATTCACAAGAAGCGACCTAAAACCCTAGTATCATGATTAGATATTAATGTAAAGGCTTTGATCCAACACCTTAGGCCTACGAACCAATACCAAGATAAAGGGAACCCGACACCATTGATGAGGTAAAAAAAATAAACTACAATGAGAGAGTTGTGATAGCATGTCACCTAACGTACAATAATTAAAAAAATAATGCAACTTTTTTGGATAATAAAAGAGAGCATGAGATGTCATCATCTTCTCCAACTAGAACCGAGTAGCAACAAAAACCACCATGAATATAGTGCAAAACTTGTAACTAAACCTTCAATGGAAATATTAGGAAATGAACCCACTATCACAACAATTATTATGGTTTTTGAATCCCCAAGATATGCATTATATGTGTTTAGGATTACCTCCCATACCCATAACATGATGTTAAAAGTCATCTCCAAGAAAAATATCAAATTATGATGTTTTTCTTCATAATCATGGTAGTAAATGTCATATAGAGGATCCTCAGATAACTTTCCATTGATAATGTTAAGCCCTAATATTGGCTCATTACCCCTTAATTGGGGCATATTATATTAGTAATGTTATTTTATTTATGTTGGCTTTAGGCCATTAGTTGTAATTATACCTCCTAGTCTCCTATATATACCAAGGAGACATTTTCATTTTGAATCATCTCGTACTTGAACATTTAAGTGGGGTAAAAGGAGGTTTCCCCCTTGAAGAGGCTTATTATCTGAAATTGTCTCTTTTTCAAGGCGTTGATTACTTTTTCTGAGGATTTTCTATGCTATATTGATATTTGGTTCTTAACATATGGTATCAGACCTCAAGGTCTTGGGGTTTCGCTGTTGCATCTAAGACACCTTGGAATTTTCGCTATAACTTTTTTTCTAAAACGTTTCAGAAAGAACAGCTTGGATAATATTTAGTATATGGATCAAGGTACGTTGGGTTCAAAATTCAGCTCTTGAGGCCTTATAATTTTGGAGATACAACCTGTACAAGATAGGGTTCTGGAATCGTCCTAAACTAAGTCATTGCAGAATTGTCGCTATATAAACTTTTCTGCAATGTTTCAGACCTTGATCTCTACAGGATATTTAGAGAAATTAGTAAGGTATCTGTAGTAAAAATTTTAGCTTCTGGG
Organism: Picea mariana; assembly: GCA_032191745.1. Lineage (NCBI taxonomy): Eukaryota > Viridiplantae > Streptophyta > Pinopsida > Pinales > Pinaceae > Picea > Picea mariana. The sequence goes on along the minus strand of JASDQU010373701.1, from coordinate 159,608 downwards.
TCATCTAAAATTTGTAGATACACCCTGTGTAAGATAGGGTATCTGACTAGTCCTATTGACTAGTCTCAAAAAGGTGTTCCAGGTAAAACAATCATAACTTATTCCTAAAATATCCAAATTGAATGGGACTAGTTGCATTGGATCATGGACAGTCTTTAGTATTTCTGGTGTGAGTTTCATAATTTTATATCAATCATTTTGTGCAGGGCACACTATAAAAGTGAGATCTCCTGGAAAGGCCAAAAATCGGCAAGTTGTGGGGAAGTTACCATAAATTCCACTTGGTACATCCAATTTTGATCAGACCTGTGGCATTGTAGAGAATAAATCTTAGAAAAATACAAAAAAGAAAGTTTCA
>JASDQU010373701.1:142286-154756 GCA_032191745.1 Picea mariana | reverse complement strand
AAAGAGATCGTGAAAACATGAAACTCTGGTTGAATCAAAGAAAATATGTTGAGACGACATTGAAGAGGTTTAATATGAATGGAAGTAAACCGATCAAGGTTCCTATTCCTATAGGTGTAAAGTTATTTGCAGATCAATGTCCCAAGACACAAGAAAAAAACAATTGGACGCAGTTGTCGAATTTGACGCACCCAGACACTCCTAGATGCAAAGAAAACAACAAGTGAGAGAATGTTGGGTATGTGTTATATTCTTTGCATGTGTGTGTGTGGGTGCGTCAGATTTGACAACTGCATCTGAAATTATTTTTTTGGGGCATTTTTTTTTCTATTTTAGCGAATTTTGCTATTTTTAGCGATTTTCTAAATTAATCCTGGATTAATGGATAAGGGTTTTGGTATCTACAAAATACCTAAAAAAATTGTATATATATTGTATGGTGAATGGTGAAATTAATACAATGAAGCGTTGAAAGGTTTTCTCCCTGTTAAGGGTTTCCGGTATAAATCTGTGTGTACTATGTGTATGAGCCATTGATTAATTTTTGTTTTGCTTAAGAATCTATATGCATTGATTTACTTCACAGGGTTAAAACTTACACAGAGTACCAAGTCTCCGAACCTTGGGATAAGGCACCACGTGTACACTTGGGCCCACAGTCTCCTTGTTTGAACTAATAAATACTAAAAAAATCACATCAACTTTAGTACTTTTCAAATTGTGGGGACATGGGTTGGTGGTGTTTGAGTAACCCACCGATCGTTTCACAATTTTCCCCACATTGACACGTACCCCTTATGGGAAATCGTGGTTTGGGTTGTGCGACCACCCTGTAGAATTATTTGTCGTGCAACTTTGATCTCCACAATGCCTCCTAGCCCTTGATCTTGATAGATCGCGATCAAAGTTAATCTTGCTAACTTCTTCACCAAGTTTAACTACCTTGTGCCACCACCCGGAGCACCACGTGGAAGGACACACGAAACCGACACGCAACCCAATCAGTCTGGTGACATATGTCATGTTATAATTGCATTTCTATCTTACAAAGGTTCTTAAATCACTAACATGGGGCACACGTCCCATGTGTCCACATCATCCCTAGTGATGTTAGCAGGCCACATCACTTCAAAACTTAGGGCTTTGAGAGATTTCACATTAGCATACCCTGTTTCTCTTGAACGCCGAACTCCCTAACTTTCTTACCTTCCTCTCTTGGCTTAACCCTATGGTTTTGTTATGTCCTTGGTCAAATCCAATGGTAAACACTCCCCCCCCCCCATGGATCTACGATGTAAATCCTCTTCGGGACTTCAGAACTTCAGGCTTCGACCCTTTCTTCTCTATCACACATAAAATTCACCGAAGTTGGGAAGTTTGAAGTGCTTAAGGGTTAATCCTCATGAACCTTTCTCCATTTCTGATGGTTGTGAAGGATCCTCCTTATCTCGAACATGTCCCATGGCCCAACTTCAAACCTTGCGGTTCCAAACCCACAGTTACTACAGTCTCTTTTCTATGCAATCGTTCTTGAACCGCTATACCTCCTAAGCTTCCAAACATGGACAAGGTGTTCTCTTGGAAATCTAGAATGCTCTGAAATTCAAATTTTGTCCTTTTCAACAACAATTTTCTCTGATCTTTTGATTCCATAACCACCTATACGACCTAATTCACGCTTAGTGTTGAAAACTGGGCTTTGAACTTCAATTTTTTCCATTTCGACAACAATTTCCTTTCAAAACCTTCTCTTCAACTTCCCCTTTCCTGGCCCATCCAGGATTAGTTTTGAACTATGATACCATTTTGTAATGTCCCCAGCCACCCAACGCACTGGGAAATGCCACAGAGGAATATCTTTTTGTTCTGATACCATTTTATAACGTCCCCAACCACCCAACACATCGGGCAATGCCACAGAGGAAAATCTTTTTGCTTTGATACCATTTTGTAACATCCCTGGCCACCAACAACCGTGCCATGCTACTCATAGAAACAACAATTATCATATGCATATAAATATAAACATAAACAGACAAAATATTATGTTCATAAATATATTAATGCGGAAATAACAATAAGCCTACACATACAACATATACAGGCATTACTCATCAATTATAACACATGTACATATACACATCATGTAAATGAAGATAAAAGTGGTACTTGTATTTTAATAGAAGACCATCAACTATGTGCATACCTTCCATGAACCTCCCAACCATAAGCCACGTTGCTCATCAATCTCAGCAGTGGGTCACCCCCGAGTTGGGACTAAGCTCCACCAAGGGAAAAGGAATCCTAGACTAGGTTGAGGTTACATAAAAATGCATAGTGCAACTAGAAGGATTCTCTTCAAGAGCCTAATTACTCCCACTACTCACGAAATCTCATTCCCCACATGCTTGTTCCAACCTGGGAATCTGCACCTTCATTGTTCCACAATTCATCAACTACTCCACTTCCCTTTCAGGGTCTCGAAAACAAGCCAAATAGGAAATTATCAGAGCTTTGTAGCTGGTGGTGGACTCTCTCTAGGAGAAAATCACTTCCCATCAAACTCTCCAAGAACCTACTTACGCCCACTACTCACAGACTCTCATTCCCCACATGCATGTTCCACCCTAGGAATATGCACCTTCACTGTTCCACAGTCCATCAACTACTCCACATCCTTTTCAGAGTCTCAACAATAGGTTGGATAAAAAATTATCAAAGCTCCATAGCTGGTGTTGGACTCTCTCTAGGATAAAATCACTTTCCAAAAAACTCTCTCACCTAGAGAGAGCTTCTCACAGGCCTGACAACCTGCCTCTTCAACCACAGGCCTGACAACCCGCTTCCTCAACCAACTTCGACTCAATTCCAGCAAGTGAGGACAATAGAAAGGATCAACATAACTCAGGGGATGGCAACAACCATAGTTCAATAAGGTACAACATGGCTCTGGCAAGTACAAATAGGTTATGCTCCATAGGAAAACATAGGTCAACTTCACGGGTTACTAGTTTCAAAGGTGCATGAAAGATGCAGGGGTCGAAGATGGAGGACAAATGACTAAGGCAAAGGATGGGAGAATGGGTAGAGAACCCCCCCAATGAGATAAATATATAGCTTTAACTGCATGCGCTCAGGTCGACACCTGTCTTCTTGGATCTGCATGCACTCCATTTATCACTCGTTCCCTTTCCCAGGAACTTAGGATAACTGGGTTTATTTTCCCCACTTTAGTATTTTCATTTTTAGGAATATATTACAATATGGGTTAATCCCTCTAGATTATCCCCTCTTTTCTATCCTCTCAGTCCCATCCCTTTCTCTACAAAGTGGATATTAGTCTCCCATTATATTTTATCGTGGTCGGTCTACACGCAGTGATGTATTTATATTAAATATATGAGTGTTTACACATATACAATAATAGGCTCACTGGCCATTTCATCTAGGCTCTCTGGCCTAATCATTACATAAGCCTCTCGGATTATTATAACTCATCTCACCAGCCTATCAATCATGTTTACAATTCATAATTACAACTGGGGTTCTACCTGGGGATATTACAGAAGACATGTGCTTTCTTCTTTCGACTCTTCATACTCTTCTTCTACTATAGTTTCTTCTATGGATTTCTTGAAAGTCATCTTTTCATTGAAGGTTATGTCTCTACTGACTTCAACCATATGTTGTTCCGGGATATAGATTCTATAGGTCTCGGATGATTCACTTTATCCCATGAATATGCCCTTCTTTCCCAAGGGTTCTAATTTCTTTATTTTATCCTTGGGTATGTGAATGTAAACATGGCATCCAAAGATTCTTAAGTTTTCCACATTAGGTTTATTTCCTGAGAAGGCTTCTTCTAGAGTCATATCCTTCAACATGTGGTGGGGACTTCTGTTCTGAACATATATTGTTGTCATGGTTGCTTCTCCCCACAAATACATAGATAAACCTTGATCATTCATTAGTGCTTTCACAGTTTCTACAATAGATTTGTTCTTCCTTTCTGCTATACCATTTTGTTGAGGATTATTAGGAATAGTTAACTCCCTCATAACTCCTACCAATTTGGAAAAGGAAACAAATTCCTTGGATGTATATTCTCCTTCATTACCTATTCTCAAGGTCTTGATTTTCTTGTTTGTGAGGTTCTCTATCTCTACTTTCAATTCTTGAAACTTGTTGAAAACTTCGTCCTTTGTCTTCAAGAGATATAACAAAGTATTTATTGAGTAATCATCTATGAAGATTACATAGTAAAGAGAACCTCCTAGAGATTTGACTGGCATCGGACTGCAAACATCTGAATGTATTAGATCTAGGATTTCCTTAGATATATTATTGTTGCTTGAGAATCGTTTCTTAACATTCTTACCAATAACACATCCTTTGCAAATTCCTTCATGTGTATATTGTAGTTATTGTTTTCCTTCAACCATATTTTTGAGGAAAGGTAATGCTTGATAGTTGATATGAGCATACCTTTTATTCCAAAGTTCATTAGGATTGAATTCATCTTGTACAAGAGATTCATCATTTCTTTCTAGTAGTATGTACAATCTTCCTTCATGAGTTCCAATAACTCTAACATTCTCTATGTTGGAGTCTCTAGAACAAGATAATACTTTTCCATATACGAAGGCTATTATGTTTCCTTTGTCTTCTAGGCAAGATATGGATACATGATTCTTTTCTAAACTAGGTACATATAAGACATTGCTCAAATGAACATTGTTACTTGTTTTCAATTTGTCGTAGGCTTGACCAATTCCTTCGACTAGATAGGTGTTTTTATCTCCAAGTTCTACCTTGTAGGATGTCTTCTTTTCATTTATATTAGAGATTCTGGTCTAGTATCCTATCATATTCTTGGAAGCTACACTATCAATTATCCACATGTCATCTTCAAGAGTTCTTGTGAGCGATGAATAGTGTAGATGATCCATCTTTTCATTCATGATTTATGTTGACTGATAATTGGTCAAGCTTTGACCCAAAATATCAACCTTGATGTTTTTTCCTTCTGATGGTGCCAAGAGGTGTGCTAGAATAAGGCACACTAGAATATCTTCACCTTGAGTAAGGTATTCCATCATAAGGTGTTAGGCAAGAGTTTTAGGGTTTCTGCAACTACACCTGCTAATAACCCTAGAGACAATGCTTCATTAACTGCACATGCTAGAAACCCCAGCGATGGTTCTTCAATGAGATTGATAACATTATGGATTATCTTCCTTCCAGTGGTTAGAATGAATAAAGGAGGTGTGGGCCCATAACCTGTTAGAAAAGTGAGTGTGCTCGTTTAACATAGAAAATATAGAAATATTGTCACCCAACCATAGGAACTAATGCCATCCACGAGAACCTTCACATTGATAGAGAGAAGAATTATAGTATAAAATCAATAGCCAAACAAGGCTAATGCACCAAGAAAATATAACCAAGACTAATTAGAAAGTCCAAACTAGAAAAACTGAAAATACAAATTGCAGGAACTACAGCTGCAACTGCTCCCCAGACTTGCGCGCTACTAGATTTCTGCAGTGCGCACAAGTGGACTTCTGTAGTTTCGATATATATGTCTCAAATGAGAAATGGCGTCCTGTATTTATACTACTCTTACCAGGATGTTTGGGCTTACTTCTCTTTCTGGGTGCTAAAGACTTAATGTAAAATATTATCTTTAGCTGAATTTACTTCTAAGTTTTTGTCCAAGACTTTTCTTACTTCCAGAATATTCTAATATCATCAAAGGTCACAAATGGAGGTTAATACCTCCCGTAGCTACCATAATATCAACACCATGTAGGTCATAGTTTCAAATACTCAAATATAATGTCTCTCTAAGCGTGGTTGTTTCCAAGTTTACTAAGACTCCTCTCTTGATGAAATTATAAAAGCCAATTCGAAAATCTGTGAGATAGGTTTTGAGTAATAAAGGTCGTTTACTGTGTTTTAGCGCAAGAACCAAATATAATATCCATAGAGGGATGAAATTGTCGAGACATGATCAGGACACTACATTGATGGGATTACATACACTAATTTCGCAGCCTGTCATGTGGGTGTTGGCCTCTCGATGACGTTTGCCTTATTTTTTCGTAAATACACAAATACATAATTCCTCTATAAAAATAGGTTATAGAAAGATAGATTCAGGCTCCTGTCCTACTGCAAGTAATATAACCAAATCCGGGTAATAATAAAAAATAACTACCCGTTCATTTTGATCTCAATGATTAATAATAAATACATCATGAATTAAGATTGATGTGTTGTACTCGTAAGAAACTGAAGTTATACAACTAAGAATGATCAAATGTTTCAAATTTCAAAGGGAGCTAATATATCACAATCCTCACAAAGAAAACCATGGGAGTGGTACAGTATAATGCATACCGTAATTGTTTTCATGAAGCAATATGTGATGAAAGTACATGATCAACCCATCCATCATACATTGAATTGAAGCAGAAATTATATGCTGCCACCAAAACACAGATTCAAATATTGTCATCTCTATATTTAAATCAGCTTAACCATATAAGGGTTTGGTCACTGAGCTCAAACATTTGAATTGTTTATTCATAAGAGACAATTTAAAATTCAAAAGATATTAAAGACAAATCAGAGATCAGAAGATAAAATCCGATGGAATCCCCTCTAGAAATATAAGCTTCACCTTCTATCTCAATTATATTTCATGGAAAATGAATCCCACATGGTTTTATCTCTACAATGGCTTCAACATTTTGGTAACTTTCAGGATATATGTGGAACTTAAATGAGAAATATGTATTGCCACATCTCACAAAGAAAAGAAACCAAAGATAACATTTACAGACAAATTTCTCTAAGGTTAGGTTTGGTTTGTTCTATCCTATGCAAGGCTTCCAAAGGGTTTAAGATGAATCCCACATGGTTTTATCTCTACAATGGCTTCAACATTTTGGAAACTTTCAGGATATATGTGGAACTTAAATGAGAAATATGTATTGCCACATCTCACAAAGAAAAGAAACCAAAGATAACATTTACAGACAAATTTCTCTAAGGTTAGGTTTGGTTTGTTCTATCCTATGCAAGGCTTCCAAAGGGTTTAAGATTCTAAATAAATTATGCATTACATACCAAGAATTCCAATCCTCAACTAAACAAATTATGCGCTTAAAATTGAATTGAAGATCAACGTCGGCAACATACAGAGGCTCCAACCATCACCGCGGTGAATTCTACAAAAAGAATAACACTATGTAACAATAGCCTAGTGATTGCACCCAAACCTTGCTTTCCTAAGCCTCTGATGCGACCTTCTTCTATTGTATGATAAATGTCCATGCACAGGCATATACAACAAACATTATAAAGTTTTTTTCCCCAATTTTATGAAGGATAAAAGGCTACAATTCCTTTGAAATTGTATAAAAAAGATTCGTTGAATGAAAAAGCTCGTCCTCTAACCAATAAAATGGAATTGTATCAAAAATATCCGTTCAGTAAAAAAAATCTCCTCCTGTAACCACCAAAAAAACAAAAAGCTCCTCCTCTAACCGCTAAAAAAGAATTGTATCAAAAATCTCCTCCTTGAACCGCTAATGTCAGATGAGACTGAATATAACTATCCCACTCGCACCCTTAAATGGATCTATTTGACGACGTGGTAGACTAAAATATTATTTTGATAATCCGGAGATAGCACTGCCACACAGTAAAATATTATTTTGATAATCTGGAGATAGCACTGCCACACAGTTGATGGCAGGACGAAGTTTCAAGGTGAAAAATTGACACTTTATTCATAATATAACTCAATAATACATTATTTATCATTTTTTTTTAATTTAAATATTATAATAATGATCTAATTTAAATATTTACCATTTTTTATATTTTATGTTTTTTTAATTTAAATATTATAATAATAATCTAATTTTAAGATCAAATTTAATTTAAATTGTAGAGATGTGGGTCTCAAATCTAAGGTAATTTAAAAATGAGTTTGGTGTTTCTAAGGTCGAATGGGGATCTCGGTCTCTTTTAGTTTTTTTTCAAATTTGTACTTGAAAACCTTGCAAATCACCATTTATTTCATTATTCTTTTAATGAAAAGTAAAAATTGAATATTGCTTTAAAAACTCAAAAGACCATTTCCTTTTGTTCATTACGACCCTCTTAAATAGTTATATGCACTTTTAAGTGATTTCATTTAAAGGAAAATATTAAATTACTTGCATTAAGACCATTTCCTTTTGTTCATTACGACCCTCTTAAATAGTTATATGCACTTTTAAGTGATTTCATTTAAAGGAAAATATTAAATTACTTGCATTAGCATGTTCTTATGAAAGACAAAAAGAATTGTTTTCTTTGGTTTGAAGTACTCTTCTATAAAAATTGCATTGTTGTTTGGTTTTTGTATTTTTCATAATCTTTTGAATTCAAACATATTTTTAAAAATTCAAAGTGGTGCTTCCATTTACAAGTTTTCTCTATTTGCATATTTACATTTATGAATATAATATTTTTCTCATGTATGCATCTCTTTGAGTAAAAATATCTATTAAAAGAAACATAAGTAAAATGAACTAGACTTGTTTTTCTCTAATAGAAAACCAAAAATAGTCTAGGTTCTAGGGCCTTGGTTGTAGGAATTGAGATTAAATTCTTCAAGGTCACATAAAACAAAACTAGAAGTTGAGTAATTGAGAGTTCAAATCCATTATTAGAAAGAGACATTTGTCAAGAAAGCATGCCTCACACACACATCAAGCACTAGGTCTAGTTAAGCAGGCATAGAGATTATCCCCTCTGTTTTTTTTAGTGGGTTGTGTGTGTATGTGAGCTTTGGTAGAACTGGAAAGTCCTTGGTCAGAAATCGTTTCTATAGAGTTTCAATCTTAGGACTAAGTTCTATATTCCCTACCCATACACAGAAACCTAGCCAACGACAAAAAAGATCAAACCCGACATACCCATCTTGTCCATCCATGACAACAAAGATCAAACCYGACATACCAATCTTTACARCGAAACCTAATGAAGATGTCAATTTCCATGTATTTGTATTTTTCTTGTGGCATTATTCGAGATGATTAAAACATGATTATATTAAGTTGAGACATCCCAAAAGAATTTTTTAGGTTCCAACATTGAAATTTCTCCAAATTGTGCATGTATGCATCGAAATTTGACATGGTTATACTAGACACATGCCTTGATGGTATGGGAGGGTTTCAAGACTCAAGGATGTATGATGTCCCCACATAATCTTCGAGATCATCCATGTTTCAAGGGGTTAGGGGTTAGGGGTTAGATGGTATAAAGGTTAAGGTCTTAGGCTTAGGCTTAGTGGAATATTTCAATTTGTTTTAAAATATAAATTAATGAACAAACTTTGGATACATTTATCCTAATGGTTTGGATTTACATTTTTTCACATATACAATATATGTAATTATATTTTTTAATAATTACATATTTAACTTATTGTTATTGAACATGTTCTTCATCCTAGTTCAATCTAAGCCTAACCAATAACCTGAAAACACGTGTAAGCCATTATCAACCAATAAATGACCATTAACCATGCTAACTCTTATCCAAGTAATACTAATTTTTTTGTCAACAATTCATAGAAAAGATTGAACACTTTAAGGATATTGCAATAGGTAATTTAAATTAGATTATTATTATAATAATAATCTGTTTCCTCACTCATGAGATGGAAAAATTGTCATGGTTTGAATCTGGTAGTGAGAATAATATTCAGAAATCATGGTGTCCACAAGGCATGGTTCAACAAGAAACATGCGTGTGTATTCATCTCCGGATCTACCGGAGCCTAATCACTCCAATTTTTAGGTGTTTCCAAAGGGATAATATTCTCATGTAGATGACAGTGGGAATTCCAAGGATTTTTCATCCTCCACTGCCCTCGACGACCACTTGCAACCTATTTTTCTATGTGTTGAATGTTAAATCCTAAACATATCCATGTTTTATTGACCCTGTTTATGTATCTACTAGCTATATGCGACCCCAAATTTAGGTCGGATATTTTAGAACTAACAGTTGGTGAGAAACTATTTTTTGCAGGGGTGCCTCGTGTTGGGTCATAGCATGAGAAGCCTACAACAAGCAGCATGGACCTTGTATTATACAAGAGAATTTATGAATTTAAAGCTAAGGAAAGATATACATGGCCAAATCAAGACACAAAACTTGAGGTTTTCCATTCTATAGAGGTGGTTGAGATGATATAGGAGCATCCATCTCTTGTTCTAGGAAATTGCAATGCAGTGTCAGACTCAAACACTGTTGTTGAAATTAGCAAGTTGTAAGTAGAGAAATTTTATGTAGCATTCGTTATGTATGGATACTTTCTAAGAAGAGTTGAAAAACACTTCCAAATTGAGCACTAAGCATTCAAGTTTTATTGCATTACCTGACTGAAGCAGAGGTGGTGTTCTTCACCAAGAATATGAAGTCTACCACTCACAAAAACAACAATCCCCCTTGGTACTCCAAAGGATTGGAAATCAATGGTGGAAATGCAATGGTTACATTCATGGAATAGGAGGTTGTCAAGCTTGAGAGAAATATTATGGGCGCCTTCTATCTTTTGGAATTCAAAACTCATTGCAGAGGAAGAGACATACAAAGAAACCAAGTTGGGCATGGTGTTGTCAAACATGTTATAGTAATGATCAACGAATGCCTTGGCCACCTCATCTAAATTTTGCTCCATATTGTTGGATGGAATTCAACTGGCCATCTCATCACACTCCAAATCCATGGTACCTCCAATTGTACAAGTTCGGATATAAATGTCCTCTTATATGAGGATGATGGTGTGGATATTAGAAATGACGTGATTCCAGTTTACCCACATTCATCATTTTCGTTGGAATGGTGGTTCTCCTTGAATTTATTCTCATTTAGAGTGGAGATCCTTCAAAGACATAGGGAACAAAATCATGGTTGGTGTGGCAACAGTCATTTAGACCAAGGTTCTCCTAGAAAGAGGGAGTGGACTATGAGGAGACATCTGCTCCAGTCTCCAGGGGCAACAAATCTCATTGATCAATGTAAAATGGAATTGACCTCTGAGTTAGAGATGAAGGATCTTTTTTTAATGCATTTATATTTCACATTAGAATTATGGTATAAGTCAGGTGAAATATTCTTAGGTCAAGGGAAGTATGTTGTAAAGATCCTTCAGAATCTTGGGATGATGGATTGCGAATTCATGGCAACTCCCATGGTGACAAATCTGAAGAAGTTGACAGACTTTGAGTATGATATGGTACACCCCTCCATGTACCATAAGTTGATTTTCTCATTGATGTATTTGGTTAATACCATGCCAAACATTTTCTCTACTGTGAACATGTTGAGGCAGTTCCAGGTGGAACCGATACATGAGCATTGGATAGCCACAAAACACATTTTCAGATATTTGCATGGAATGCTAAATTATAGTTTAAGATATGTCTCAAATAGTGATGTACAGTTGCAGGGATATACATATTCTGATTGGGAAGGGAGTTCAAGTGACAAAGAAGAAATATCGTCATTAGAACGACTAAGTAGGTAAATAGTCGAAAGAGTGACAAAGTAGGGAAATCATCGCAAGCATGACTAGCGATGAAAATCATTGCAAATGAGACAATGTAGAGATATCATCGTATGAGCGACATGTCAGAGAGATCATTGCAAGAGAGACAATAAAGGGATATCATTGCACACCCAACAATATAGGCAGATTGTCACAAGATTGACAAGTGTAAGAAAGTTTGCAACGAATCAACTATCGAAGGGATTGTCGCAAGAAAGATGAAAACATGGTATATTGCGATGAAATTGCTATAAAAATTTTCATAATTTGTATAGCAAGTTAGTTGCAATATTTCTAGAAGGTCGTCTCTCTTGCGACAACAACAATTTATTTAAAAAAAAAAAAAAATTGATTTTTGAGCAAAAAAAATAAAATTTGATTTTTGAGCCAATTATACAAGGTGCTATGATTGCACACTAAGGAGGTCATCCAAGTGAAGTTGTTGCATGGATAGAGTTTTGGTAATCATGTGAAACATAAGAAAAAAATCCATGCTAGGAACCAATTGGTCCTAGTAGAAGGAGGTCATTCACACATCCTCTTGTGGAATTGCTACATGATAGCATATCTTGTTGGATCCACACTGAACAACAAAACCATAATTCTACTTGGATTCATTAAATTCCAAGATAGATTGTATCCAAGTCTGAAAATGTAAGAGACTTGCACTCTAAAGACGAGAATGAATTTTGAGTGAAGATTTCGATCTAAATATTCCTTAGAGCTTAGAGTCAATAAGGATACTTTTGTAATGAAGGAAAAATAAAGCTAGTAACTAGAGATAAATCCATAGAAAGAACTTGAGCCAGTAACAAAATCCAACATTCATAGTTAGATCCATGTTCAAGAG
>JASDQU010373701.1:119539-141937 GCA_032191745.1 Picea mariana | reverse complement strand
GAAGGAGGCCTCCAAATGCTCTAAAACTCTCCAATAATATAGATCAGGTGATGGTAAGAATAACCCAGGTGCCTGGATCTCCAAGATCCCTCTCAATCTCCATAGATCTGAATTTCCCACTGAATGGGGTGCCCCACTGGATGACTGAAACCCTACCTAGTTCGGCCTTGATGAAGGAGGCCTCCAAATGATCTGAAACTCTCCAAGAATATAGATCGGGCTATGATAATCCCGTGGAAGAAGTTTCAGACTCAAATCTCAAGTAGATCTCCCTAGATCTGATTTTTACTGAATTACAGGACGTCCCCTATGGCTCCAAGACGTCCCAACCTGCAAAAAAATGTAGAATGATGATAACCCTCCAAAAAATCCCTCAAACTAATGGTCCTGCCCCTTCTGAAGCACTAGATGGAGATGGGCTGAGACTAGAATGGTGTGGAGGAGTCTTTCATCCCCGAGACCAAGCTGTGGAACAAGGTGAGTGGATATTTCACCACTAAGTTGCTCACAAGGGTTTGTACAACAAACCCCCAAACTGAATGCTCAAGAGCAATAGAAAATGCTAATCCAAAATCAGAATGAATAATAGGTGCACCTCAGCCTCTTACTTATACTTTTCCTTCTAATTCTCTGTTGAGTTAGGTTAACTCCCAGGGTTAATCTTCTATTTTTCTGTTGAGTTATCTTTTACTCCTTTATCCTTTTCCTTTCATAAGTCAACTTAAAAATATAACTTTTAACTTCTTGACTTTCCCCCCCTCAGTGTGAGACTATGACCTAGTGGGGGTGCCCAGGCCACTAAGTCTCCTTATCACCTCTCTAAGAGGTGGGGGACATTACAGATAGCCTGTTGAAGATGGAGCGCCAGATGAAGCAGAGATCAAGGGATCTTGGCCCACTTTCATGTCCCTTTTTGGGTTTTGGGAATATGTAATGGGAAAGGGATGTCAACCCATGGGTTTACCCACGCTTAGGTCCATTTTGTATGTATAAATAGACATATAGTAGAGGGAGGGATGGTATTGTATCTATGTGATATAGGCTTAGTGCCAAGAAGGGATCTGTGTGATTGAGAGATTTGTGCATTCTGTATAGACTTGCAGAGCTTAGTGCAAGTCCTTGTGTGAAGACATAGAAGGCTTTGAGTTGAAAGGAAAGGAAGAAGGATCTAGCAGGCTACATAGATCTTCTGTACTATGTGAAGTAAGGGTTTCTACAACTTTGTTCTTGTAACTGGTTGGCTAACGATAATATAGAAGAAGAGTTGGTGTACGTAGCCCCAAGGTGGGGGTGAACCACATAAATCTGTGTGTTATGCTTTGTGCCTTGATTTGTTGTGCTTATTTCTGCTTTTTCTAAGTGCTTTGATATATTTAGATGGATATATTTATGCTTTGTGATTATTAGATAGGTATACATAGTAGATCAGATATGTATGAAGATACTTAGTGCTGAACTACTAGATCTGACCTGTTTACTGTTGCTAAGTGTTAAATTACCTTAGATCTAAGTGACTACTGTGATGCTATGTGCTATCTACAAAGTATAATAAGGACTAACTATTGATGAATAATCGATGCTAAGTGCTCTATAAGTGATATAATCATAGATCTGTGTCCCAGCTAAGGTTGCATACATTTGAGTCCTACAACCACCCCTGCCTCTACCTTGTGTGAGACTTCATCTGCTTCGCAGGTGTTGCCGAAAGGGTCGGTAGTTAGGGTTTTGTTGGTGCGCTCTTGTAGCATTGAACCCTGGGTCTACCCCTGTGCCAACATATGTAATGCTTCCAAAGGGTTTAAGATTCTAAAGAAATTATACATCACATACCAAGAATTCCAGTCCTCAACAAAATAGATTATGCGCTTAAAATTGAATTGAAGATGAATGTCGACAACATACATAGGCTCCAACCATCACCGCGGTGGATTCTACAAACAGAAGAACATAATTTTTTTTCATATTACATATAATGATGTCTACAGATTCCTAATAATTACATATAATGATGTCTTAATATGTAATATGTAATGATGTCTACATTTTTTTTTCATATAATTACATTTTTATTTTGTTGAGGATTATTAGGAATAGTTAACTCCCTCATAACTCCTGCCAATTTGGAAAAGGAAACAAATTCCTTGGATGTATATTCTCCTCCATTACCTATTCTCAAGGTCTTGATTTTCTTGTTTGTGAGGTTCTCTATCTCTACTTTGAATTCTTGAAACTTGTTGAAAACTTCATCCTTTGTCTTCAAGAGATATAACCAAGTATTTATTGAGTAATCATCTATGAATATTACATAGTAAAGAGAACCTCCTAGATATTTGTCTGGCATCGTACTGCAAACATCTGAATGTATTAGATCTAGGATTTTCTTAGATATATTATTGTTGCTTGAGAATAGTTTCTTAACATTCTTACCAATAACACATCCTTTGCAAATTCCTTCATGTGTATATTGTAGTTATTTTTTTCCTTCAACCATGTTTTTGAGGAAAGGTAATGCTTGATAGTTGATATGAGCACACCTTCTATGCCAAAGTTCATTGGGATTGAATTCATCTTGTACAAGAGATTCATCATTTCTTTCTAGTAGTATGTACAATCTTCCTTCACGAGTTCCAATAACTCTAGCATTCTCTATGTTGGAGTCTCTAGAACAAGATAATACTTTTCCATATACAAAGGCTATTATGTTTCCTTTGTCTTCTAGGAAAGATATGGATACATGATTCTTTTCTAAACTAGGTACATATAAGACATTGCTCAAATGAACATTGTTACTTGTTTTCAATTTGTCGTAGGCTTGACCAATTCCTTCGACTAGATAGGTGTTTTTATCTCCAATTTCTACCTTGTAGGATGTCTTCTTTTCATTTATATTAGAGATTTTGGTCTAGTATCCTATCATATTCTTGGAAGCTACACTGTCAATTATCCACATGTCATCTTCAAGAGTTCTTGTGAGTGTTGAATAGTGTAGATGATCCATCTTTTCATTCATGATTTATGTTGATTGATAATTGGTCAATCTTTGACCCAAAATATCAACCTTGATGTTTTTTCCTTCTGATGGTGCCAAGAGGTGTGCTAGAATAAGGAACACTAGAATATCTTCACCTTGAGTAAGGTATTCCATCATAAGGTGCTAGGCAAGAGTTTTAGGGTTTCTGCAACTACACCTACTATTAACCCTAGAGACAATGCTTCAGTAACTGCACATGCTAGAAACCCTAGCGACGGTTCTTCAATGAGATTGATAACATTATGGATTAGCTTCCTTCTAGTTTTTAGAATGAATAAAGGAGGTGTAGGCCCATAACCTGTTAGAAAAGTGAGTGTGCTCGTTTAACATAGAAAATATAGAAATATTGTCACCCAACCATAGGAACTAATGCCATCCACAAGAACCTTCACATTGATAGAGAGAAGAATTATAGTAGAAAATCAATAGCCAAACAAGGCTAATGCACCAAGAAAATATAACCAAGACTGATTAGAAAGTCCAAACTAGAAAAACTGAAAATACAAATTGCAGGAACTACAGTTGCAGCTGCTCGCCAGACTTGCGTGCTACTAGATTTCTGCAGTGCACACAAGTGGACTTCTGCAGTTTCGATATATATGTCTCAAATGAGAAATGGCGTCCTGTATTTATACTACTCTTACCAGGATGTTTGGGCCTACTTCTCTTTCTGGATGCTAAAGACTTAATGTAAAATATTATCTTTAGCTGAATTTACTTCTAAGGTTGTGTTCAAGACTTTTCTTACTTCCAGAATATTCTAATATCATCAACGGTCACAAATGGAGGTTAATACCTCCTGTAGCTACCATAATATCAACACCATGTCGGTCATAGTTTCAAATACTCAAATATAATGTCTCTCTAAGCATGGTTGTTTCCAAGTTTACTAAGACTCCTCTCTTGATGAAATTATAAAAGCCAATTCGAAAATCTGTGAGATAGGTTTTGAGTAATAAAGGTTGTTTACTGTGTTTTAGCACAAGAACCAAATATAATATCCATAGAGGGATGAAATTGTCGAGACATGATCAGGACACTACATTGATGAGATTACATACACTAATGTCGCAGCCTGTCATGTGGGTGTTGGCCTCTCGATGATGTTTGCCTTATTTTTTCGTAAATACACAAATACATAATTCCTCTATAAAAATAGGTCATAGAAAGACAGATTCAGGCTCCTATCCTACTGCAAGTAATATAACCAAATCTAAGTAATAATAAAAAATAACTACCCGTTCATTTTGATCTCAATGATTAATAATAAATACATCATGAATTAAGATAGATGTGTTCTACTCATAAGAAACTGAAGTTATACAACTAAGAATGATCAAACGTTTCAAATTTCAAAGGGAGCTAATATATCACAATCCGCACAAAGAAAACCATGGGAGTGGTACAATATAATGCATACCGTAATTGTTTTCATGAAGCAATATGTGATGAAAGTACATGATCAACCCATCCATCATACATTGAATTGAAGCAGAAATTATATGTTGCCACCAAAACACAGATTCAAATATTGTCATCTCTATATTTAAATCATCTTAACCATATAAGGGTTTGGTCACTGAGCTCAAACATTTGAACTGTTTATTCATAAGAGACAATTGAAAATTTAAAAGATATTAAAGACAAATCAGAGATCAGAAGATAAAATCCGATGGAATCCCCTCTAGAAATATAAGCTTCACCTTCTATCTCAATTATATTTCATGGAAAATGAATCCCACATGGTTTTATCTCTACAATGGCTTCAACATTCTGGAAACTTTCGGGATATATGTGGAACTTAAATGAGAAATATGTAATGCCACATCTCACAAAGAAAAGCAACCAGAGATAACATTTACAGACAAATTTCTCTGAGGTTAGGTTTGGTTTGTTCTATCCTATGCAAGGCTTCCAAAGGGTTTAAGATTCTAAAGAAATTATGCATTACATACCAAGAATTCCAATCCTCAACTAAACAAATTATGCGCTTAAAATTGAATTGAAGATGAACGTCGGCAACATACAAAGGCTCAACCATCACCGCGGTGAATTCAACAAAAAGAATAACACTGTGTAACAATAGCCTAGTGATTGCACCCAAACCCTACTTTCCTACGCCTCTGATGCGGCCTTCTTCTATTGTATGATAAATGTCCATGCACAGGCATATACAACAAACATTATAAAGTTTTTTTCCCAATTTTATGAAGGATAAAAGGCTACAATTCCTTTGAAATTGTATAAAAAAGATTCATTGAATCAAAAAGCTCGTCCTCTAACCAATAAAATGGAATTGTATCAAAAATATCCGTTCAATAAAAAAAAATCTCCTCCTGTAACCACCAAAAAAACAAAAATCTCCTCCTCTAACCACTAAAAAAGAGTTGTATAAAAAATCTCCTCCTCGAACCACTAATGTCAGATGAGACTGAATATAACTATCCCACTTGCACCCTTAAATGGATCTATTTGACAACGTGGTAGACTAAAATATTATTTTGATAATCCGGAGATAGCACTGCCACACAGTAAAATATTATTTTGATAATCCAGAGATAGCACTGCCACGCAGTAAAATATTATTTTGATAATCCGAAGATAGCACTGCCACACAGTTGATGGCAGGACGAAGTTTCAAGGCGGAAAATTGACACTTTATTCATAATATAACTCAATAATACATTATTTATCATTTTTTTTTATTTTTATTTTAATTTAAATATTATAATAATAATCTAATTTAAATATTTATCATTATATTTTATGTTTTTTTTAATTTAAATATTATAATAATAATCTAATTTTAAGATCAAATTTAATTTAAATTGTGAGGATGTGGGTCTCAAATCTAAGATAATCTAAAAATGAATTTGGTGTTTCTAAGGTCTAATGGGGAGCTCGGTCTCTTTTATTTTTTTCAAATTTGTACTTGAAAACCTTGCAAATCACCATTTATTTCATTATTCTTTTAATGAAAACTAAAAATTGAATATTGCTTTAAAAACTCAAAAAACCATTTCCCTTTGTTCATTATGACCCTCTTAAATAGTTATATGCACTTTTAAGTGATTTCATTTAAAGGAAAATATTAAATTACTTGCATTAGCATGTTCTTATGAAAGACAAAAAGAATTGTTTTCTTTGGTTTGAAGTACTCTTCTAGAAAAATTGCATTGTTGTTTGGTTTTTGTATTTTTCATAATCTTTTGAATTCAAGCATATTTTTAAAAATTCAAAGTAGTGCTTCCATTTACAAGTTTTCTCTATTTGCATATTTACCTTTATGAATATAATATTTTTCTCATGTATGCATCCCTTTGAGTAAAAATATCCATTAAAAGAAACATAAGTAAAATGAACTAGATTTGTTTTTCTCTAATAGAAAACCAAAAATAATCTAGGTTCTAGGGCCTTGGTTGTAGGAATTGAGATTAAATTCTTCAAGGTCACATAAAACAAAACTAGAAGTTGAGTAATTGAGAGTTCAAATCCATTATTAGAAAGAGACACTTGTCAAGAAAGCATGCATCACACACACATCAAGCACTAGGTCCAGTTAAGCAAGCATAGAGATTATCCCCTCTGTTTTTTTTAGTGGGTTGTGTGTGTATGTGAGCTTTGGTAGAACTGGAAAGTCCTTGGGTAGAAACTGTTTCTAYAGAGTTTCAATATTAGGACTAAGTTCTATATTCCCTRCCCATACACAGAAACCTAGCCAACGACGAAAAAGATCAAACCCGACATACCCATGTTGTCCATCCATGACAACAAAGATCAAACCCGACATACCCATCTTGTCCATCCATGACAACAAAGATCAAACCCGACATACCAATATTTACAGCGAAACCTAATGAAGATGTCAATTTCCATGTATTTGTATTTTTCTTGTGGCATTATTCGAGATGATTAAAACATGATTATATTAAGTTGAGACATCCCAAAAGAATTTTTTAGGTTCCAACATTAAAATTTATTCAAATTGTGCATGTATGCATCGAAATTTGACATGGTTATACTAGACACATGCCTTGATGGTATGGGAGGGTTTCAAGACTCAAGGATGTATGATGTCTCCACATAATCGTCGAGATCGTCCATGTTTCAAGGGGTTAGATGGTATAAAGTTTAAGGTCTTAGGCTTAGGCTTAGTGGAATATTTCAATTTGTTTTAAAATATAAATTAATGAACAAACTTTGGATACATTTATCCTAATGGTTTGGATTTGCATTTTTTTACATATACGATATATGTAATTATATTTTTTAATAATTACATATTTAACTAATTGTTATTGAACATGTTCTTCATCCTAATTCAGTCTAAGTCTAACCAATAACCTGACAACACGTGTAAGCCATTATCAACCAATAAATGACCACTAACCATGCTAACTCTTATCCAAGTAATCCTAATTTTTTTTGTCAACAATTCATAGAAAAGATTGAACACTTTAAGGATATTGCAATAGGTAATTTAAATTAGATTATTATTATTATAATGATCTGTTTCCTCACTCATGAGATGGAAAAATCGTCGTGGTTTGAATCTGGTAATGAGAATAGTATTCAGAAATCATGGTGTCCACAAGGCATGGTTCAACAAGAAACATGCGTGTGTATTCATCTCCGGATCTACCGGAGCCTAATCACTCCAATTTTTAGGCGTTTCCAAAGGGATAATATTCTCATGTAGATGACAATGGGAATTCCAAGGATTTTTCATCCTCCACTACCCTCGACGACCACTTGCAACCTATTTTTCTATGTGTTGAATGTTAAATCCTAAACATATCCATGTTTTATTGACCCTATGTATGGATCTACTAGCTATCTGCGACCCCAAATTTAGGTCGGATATTTTAGAACTAACAGTTGGTGAGAAACTATTTTTTGCAGGGGTGCCTCGTGTTGGGTCATAGCATGAGAAGCCTACAACAAGCAGCATGGACCTTGTATTATACAAGAGAATTTCTGAATTTAAAGCTAAGGAAAGATATACATGGCCAAATCAAGACACAAAAATTGAGGTTTTCCATTCTATAGAGGTGGTTGAGACGATATAGGAGCATCCATCTCTTGTTCTAGGAAATTGCAATGCAGTGTCAGACTCAAACACTGTTGTTGAAATTAGCAAGTTGCAAGTGGAGAAATTTTATGCAACATTCGTTATGTATGGATACTTTTTGAGAAGAGTTGAAAAACACTTCCAACTTGAGCGCTAAGCAGTCAAGTTTTATTGCATTACCTGACTGAAGCGGGGGTGGTGTTCTTCACCAGGAAGATGAAGCCTACCACTCACAAAAACGATAATCCCCCTTGGTACTCCAAAGGATTGGAAATCAATGGTGGAAACGTAATGGTTACATTCATGGAATAGGAGGTTGTCAAGCTTGAGAGAAATATTATGGGTGCCTTCTATCTTTTGGCATTCGAAACTCATTACAGAGGAAGAGACATACAAAGAAACCAAGTTGGGAATGGTGTTGTCAAACATGTTATAGTAATGATCAACGAATGCCTTGGCCACCTCATCTAAATTTTTCTCCATATTGTTGGATGGAATTCAACTGGCCATCTCATCACACTCCAAATCCATGGTACCTCCAATTGTATAAGGTCGAATATAAATGTCCTCTTATATGAGGATGATGGTGTGGATATTAGAAATGACGTGATTCCAGTTTACCCACATTCATCATTTTCGTTGGAATGGTGGTTCTCCTTGACTTTATTCTCATTTAGAGTGGAGATCCTTCAAAGACATAGGGAACAAAAGCATGGTTGGTGTGGCAATAGTCATTTGGACCAAGGTTCTCCTAGAAAGAGGGAGTGGACTATGAGGAGACATCTACTCCAGTCTCCAGGGGCAACAAATCTCATTGATCAATGTAAAAGGGAATTGACCTATGAGTTAGAGATGAAGGATCTTTTCTTAATGCATTTATATTTCGGATTATAATTATGGTATAAGTCAGGTGAAATATTCCTAGGTCAAGGGAAGTATGTTGTAAAGATCATTCAGAATCTTGGGATGATGGATTGTGAATTCATGGCAACTCCCATGGTGACAAATCTGAAGAAGTTGAGAGACTTTGAGTATGATATGGTAGACCCCTCCATGTACCATAAGTTGATTTTCTCATTGATGTATTTGGTTAATACCAGGCCAAACATTTGCTCTACTATGAACATGTTGAGGCAGTTCCAGGTGGAACCGATACATGAGCATTGGATAGCCACAAAACACATTTTCAGATATTTGCATGGAACGCTAAATTATAGTTTAAGATATGTCTCAAATAGTGATGTACAGTTGCAGAGATATACATATTCTAATTGGGAAGGGAGTTCAAGTGACAAAGAAGAAATATCGTCGCCAGAATGACTAAGTAGGTAAATAGTTGAAAGAGTGACAAAGTAGGGAAATCATCGCAAGCGTGACTAGCGATGAAAGTCATTGCAAATGAGACAATGTAGAGATATCATCGTACGAGCGACAGGTCAGAGAGATCATCGCAAGAGAGACAATAAAGGGATATCATTGCACACCCAACAATGTAGGCAGATTGTCACAAGATTGACACGCGTAAGAAAGTTTGCGACGAATCAGCTATCGAAGGGATTGTCGCAAGAAAGATGAAAACAAGGTATATTGCGACGAAATTGCTATAAATTTTTTTATAATTTGTATATAAAGTTAGTTGCAATATTTCTAGGAGGTCATCTCTCTTGCGACAACAGCAATTTATTTAAAAAAAAAAAATTGATTTTTGAGCAAAAAAAATAAAATTTGATTTTTGAGCCAATTATACAAGGTGCTATGATTGCACACTAAGGAGGTCATTCAAGTGAAGTTGTTGCATGGATAGAGTTTTGGTAAGCATGTGCAACATAAGAAAAAAAAATCCATGCTAGGAACCAATTGGTCCTAGTAGAAGGAGATCATTCACACATCCTCTTGTGGAATTGCTACATGATAGCATAGCTTGTTGGATCCACACTAAACAATAAAACCATAATTATACTTGGATTCATTAACTTCCAGGATAGATTGTATCCAAGTCTGAAAATGTAAGAAGATGGGAATGCATTTTGAGTGAAGATTTGGATCTTAATATTCCTTAGAGCTTAGAGTCAATAAGGATACTTTTGTAATGAAGGAAAAATAAAGCTAGTAACTAGAGATAAATCCATAAAAAGAACTCGAGCCAGTAACGAAATCCAACATTCATAGTTAGATCCATGTTCAAGAGAAACAGAAAGATGGCACATTGTTCTAGATTGGTCCTCTAATATTTTGGAGAACAAAAAGCCTCTCAATGGGGAGGCCTGATTTGAAATGGATTTGAACACAGGAATGATTGTAAGAATCAATACCTACAAGTGTAATTTAAAAATTAATGAAGGTTATATAATAAAGGTCAATGCAAATTTTATAAATTAAATGAGACGAAGAAAAAAAAGTAAAACAAAATAAAATAGAAAAATGAAAATAGGAGCAAAAAAGAGAGAGAGCAATGGGAACTAAAAGGTTATTTTGTCCTTTTGACATGACTCTCAAAGGTTATTTTGTCCAAAGAGGAAAGTATGCACAAATATCCATGACTTACATTGTAACCAAATATTCTCAAAATGAGAATTGAGTAACCATTGAAATTTGTTTTTCCCATTTGGGTTGTTTCTAGAGTAAACATTATGTCATTGTGTGACATCTCATTTATGTTAAATTCATGGAATATAAGTTGGATTGGAGTTTAATTAAAAGAAAAACCAKTKTCCTATACAAAAGTTACTAAAGATGAGATACTAACATGCTATGTCTCATATGCAATATGTAGAAATGATGGAGGAACTAGTGAGGGCAATGGATCCACTTGCTAAGATCCCTTTGGCATATTAGTAGTATGTTGTTTTAGTGTGGGATTCAAGAGGAAACAATGTCACCCTTAGGGATCCCTTTGGAATATTAGTATATGATCCCTTTGGCATATTAATAGTATGTGTTTTGAGAAAATTTGGTGGTAGTGAGAACTCTTGAGTAGAATCGAGCTTGCCTTGATTGTTATGTGGGACTTAATATTTAAAAGTGCAATTTTGGGAGATGACGATTGGCATTGTTACCAGGGAAAAAGTTTGATTCCCTGGATTCAATACATCTGGTATAGCATGGTGTTGGGAAGTCGTATTTCTTTGAATCATTAGTTTCCAATTACTTGTATTGAGGGTGAGAGAAAGAAATGGTATGCAAGGCATTTCAAGGTCTCACATGGTAACTCCAATTATGGAGCACATCCCTTTGATTGTTATGGATAAATTTTCTCTAGTCCAGGAGGATCAAGATCTTGACTACTATAGTTTTGTGCAATACAAAAGAGATATTGATGGGGGTGGTGAGCATAATCTTTAAGAATTGAAATAATATAATTGGATAGAACCCTAATAAGGGGAGTATTTGTCAAATCATTATCAATGGAAAGTTATCTGAGGATCCTCTATATGACATTTACTACCATGATTATGAAGAAAAACATCATAATTTGATATTTTTCTTGGAGATGAATTTTAACATCATGTTATGGGTATGTGAGGTCATCCTAAACACATATAATGCATATCTTGGGGATTCAAAAACCATAATAAATGTTGTGATAGTGGGTTCATTTCCTAATATTTCCATTGAAGGTTTAGTTACAAGTTTTGCACTATATTCATGGTGGTTTTTGTTGCTACTTGGTTCTAGTTGGAGAAGATGATGACATCTCATGCTCTCTTTTATTATCCACAAAAGTTTCATTATTTTTTTAATTATTGTACCTTAGGTGACATGCTATCACAACTCTCTCATTGTAGTTTATTTTTTTTACCTCATCAATGGTGTCGGTTCCCTTTATCTTGGTATTGGTTCGTAGGCCTAAGGTGTTGGATCAAAGCCTTTACATTAATATCTAATCAAGATACTAGGGTTTTAGGTCGCTTCTTGTGAATTTAGTTTTGTTTTGAGGGTGTGTTTATCCCACACACCTTATTGAATATATGTGGGGGATAAATTGGATCTTTTCTCATAGACACATTGCTCCCTTGCACATCAATGAAGTTTTTTTTAAGGGACAAATTAGTTGACATATGGTCAAATCTCTCTCATTGTCATTTATTTTGTTTTCTTCATTGATGGTGTTGGTTTCCCTCTATTTTAGTAGTGGTTAGTAAGATGTGTGGAAAAACCTTGGGAATTTACAGTAATGAATGGCATATTAATGATCCCAATATTCAAATATAAAATGAAGAATATGAACATGTTCATGGCATGTTTCAAGATAAAAATGGTATGGCATGTGATGCTCTATAACTTCGTGATATCATTGATATCTCTTTGTCTTCAACTGTATTACAAAATTAAGAATATATTGCATCTAACACTAACCATGGGTTCAATGATAATCAAATTATTGGTGCTAAATCAAATTGAAAGGAAATTATCCTTCATCTATGCTTAATGAGGTTATCTGAATCAAGTATGATATTGAAGAACATGAGTGGAAAGTACTTAGGGCCATAACATTGGTTTCTCTCATCAATGAAAAAATTATGAAATTTGTCCATGAGGAACCAACAAAGGAGGTTGAAATAATAGGTTTACATAGGAAACTATAATAAAAATATGATCATGACCTAAATAAAAATGCAACACTAGGTTTGAGAAAATAAAATTATAATAAAGAAGGATCCCTTAAAGATTTTGGTCCTTTGTATTTCACTAGAATTCCAAGGTACCCAAATTCATGTCTATCTATATGTATATGGATGAACCTCAACCTAAGATTTCGAGGTCAAATTGTTACATCTATATTTGAACATGTGAAACAAAAGACATGAAGAAACAAAAGAAATTTCATGGAACTAAAAACATTAAATTGTTGCCAAAATTGTGCCCTCCAATCGACAAAGTGAAGATTGGAATTTATGTGAACATTATAACAATGAGTGTTTATATCATGAACCTCTATATGTATTAACATTACCATGAGAGGATTAAAGTAGGAAAATATGAAGAAAGTCTTGAAACCTTGAATAACCCTCCACATATAAATTGACAATGGCAATGTGATTTTGTTTCTTTGTCATGTGAGACACAATGAAAAGAAGGGTAATGCTATGAAAAAATATTATAAAATGTTTGACATCGCCATTTCCAACCCCTCATGTTTAATCCTTAATGTTGTAGAAGAAACAAAAGAAATTTCATGGAACTAAAAACATTAAATTGTTTCCAAAATTGTGCCCTCTAATCGACAAAGTGAAGATTGGAATTTATGTCAACATTAGAACAATGAGTTCTTATATCATGAACCTCTATATGGATTAACATGACCATGAGAGGATTAATGTAGGAAAATATGAAGAAAGTATTGAAACCTTGAATAACCCTCCACATATTGTAGACATGAATATTGAGATGTTGCACATTGTAACAATGAAGTTTCATATCTTAACAAGACCTATAAAATGGTACAAATATGACACAAAACAAATTTTGGGTTCAAACGTTATGGTGAAAATAATAAAATATGTGTTTCACAAGTTGCAAAAAGATGCATGTTGCATGCCACACAAAGTTCAAAGTTCACATATCACGCATCGCACCAAGTTCAAGTTTTGCATGTCATATGTCAGACCAAGTTCAAAGTTCACGTGCATGGAACAGATGCTTTTTGCATGTTGCATATCGCATGTCGCAACATTTTAAAAGATAGATGTTGCATGTCACAACATTTTGAAAAAATCATGTCACAAGTTGTAATATTTTTTAAGTTCTTTTTACAGCTTCCAAAAACTTATTATTGCATCTTCCCAAAAATTTATTTTTTCATGTTGCACCAAGTTTAAAGTTTTCACATTGCTTAGAAAAGATGCTTTCCACATGTCACATGTCACAAGACTTTGAAAGTTTAATATATCATTTCACAAGATTTTGGAAGTTACATATTGCATATTCAAGTTCTATTTGTTGCTTAGACTCCATAGCCCAAGCACAAGGCACCAGGTCTTGCTTGGATTCTCATGTTAAATATTAAAATAAAAAGATATTTCCATTCTTAAAAGACAAAGAGATACAAGTTTGTAACTCTTGAAACCCACAAACAAACAAGCATGTAAAATTTAAATCCAAACTTGAACAATTCAATCTCTTAAATTTCACGTTTACCAATGCCTTCAAATCACTAGGATGATTTCCATGGAGCCACAAATTGGTGCAGAAATTGTATGTCAAGGCCAATAGAACCAATAGAACCAATAGAACCAAGGAGTATTGAATCAATATATACCAAGTCTTATAAGAGAAGATGAAATTATCATTAAGTGTATAACAAAATTACATTCACGGATATATACAAGCCATAGAAATAGCCTTTTGTATATTATCAGATGAAAAATTACCCATAATGTCAATGCATTATATGTATCATTACATGTTCAACTATATAATGTACATCTAATTGTCTTATAAAATTATTACACATCATCAAAAATTTTTAGTCTTCTTTTGTTGTTTTACAGGTCTTAAGTAATCCATCCATCTCCATGTCTTCATTTACTGGGTGTTCTTCAGCAGATGATGTTGTTTCTTTCCTTTCATGCCGAGTACGTCTGGTCTCGTACACATGATGTGGATGTTGCTGTGAGGGGCCATCACCTACAAAAACAAAAAATATTAAATTTATATGACCAATTTTTAAATATCATTCAAGTAGTTAATTAATATTAAAAAAAAACTATGCAATGTAATTATTTACCCGGTCCTCTAGTCGGCACCATTGGAATTGTTTTCGGCCTGTTCACCTGATCTTCAGGTCGAGGAGGATCAACTATGACATTCTCTTCCATTGAAACGTAAAAAATTATAAGTACAAAATTATTAAGTATATGATTAATATACAACCATTTTACCATCATGGGCCTCAGTCACAGGAACATCTTGGGGTTGCGCCTCACTGGGATGGGGTTGTTAGGGAGAACCATGATCTTCTGGCTGAATTGCACTATCAATGCTCTGTTTTCCAGTATTAATGGTTTCATTGATAGTGTTGCCCCCCTGATTAAAACAAAGTAAGACATTAAATTATGGACGATATCAAACATTTACATATTTTATAAGTAATGAAAGGTTAATGTGGACTGATTTTTATTTACCTTATCCCGCAAACTAGATCTTGGGGTCTGCCCCATGCTTTTCCTACGATCAACCACGGATTTATAACCGTACTTGTAACCAAGTTGGAGGTCTTCCTCTGTGGTTTCAGTTCCGAAGTCTTCACCCTGCATTGCATAAGGGTATGGTTTTTTTAATGTTTTTGGCTGCAATTACCAAAAATTTGTAAGGCGATACAAATAATATTCTTAATATGTTTGAGTACTTACGATTCATGACTGTAACCTCAAGTAGCCACCCTGGCCTAGCTTATGTTGGCCATGTTTTGAAATCCTTGCTTTGGTTGCCTTCGAAGTGTCAGGCAACCTATCATCAAAATTTTCAAGTATGTTATATAAAACCACACTTTTATTTAGATCTAAAGAAAATTAAAGCTGGTATTGAAATCAAAATATTGTAATTTACCTTGGTGTACCAATTATTTTTTGTCCCGATTTTTTCAAAATCTTCTCTTTTGCATCATCAATGATCGCCTTCCACTCCCTCTCTGGCAGGGATGATTTTAAGGATCGAAATTTATTTCAAAATGTAGAAACCTTGGCAAATCTTACTAATCCTTCATATGTCAACTCTAAATGTTTGGCAATATTTTTGTAAAAATATTTAAATTTCTAATTATTTTATATACTTTTTATAAAATTTTGGTGATTTTTAAGCTAAAATAATTTTATCCTATATAATTTGGGCGAATCATTTTTAAAACAGTGAATCTCATTTTTGGAAAAACCATGGAAAATTAGCCCAGGAGCGAAATTTAGCCCCTAAAATCATCCCTGCGAGTCTCTGGAATTGAGGGAGGACGTTCATACCTAGGATTTCCTGCCAAGCTTCGTCTTTAAACATCCCGCGTATATTTTAAATATTCGCCCACTGCAGAGGTGACCATTTGTTATTAAACGTGTCTACTCCAAAGAGGCCTTCAAGATAATCCATAAGTTCCTTTTTGAGTTTGGAATTCTGGAAATTCCACCTCATGTGTAAGGCGCCTATAAAAATGGTTGTTTCCTACACACAAAAAGATCTGATCATTAATTTAAAATTAATAATCTAGTTGATTTGTGTATGAGATGGACAACATTAAATGATTAACATATGAATTAAAACTACCTAGGAGTCTTGATTGTTTTAATGGAAGTTCATTATCGTTGACCAAAAATGTGCATGGAAGGGTCCCCGTGCTTGTCACATGTCTAGATCCAGGAAATGCAACCATGTCAACCACATCACCAGCCTCATCTCTGCCACGATATCTAGACTCTGACCAATGTGTGGATGTTTGGCGTTGCGTGTCATGGCTCCTATCTAAATTAGGTGTGGAAGATGGAGAAGTAAATAGTACTCTAGCAACTATATGACCGCCCGCATCAGGACTTTGTAGTGTCTTTGTAGCGCCACTACTACCAACACCGGGATGAAYAGGCTCCAAAAATCTCTTTATAAAAAAGAAAATATTTTTCCGTGAGATAATGTAAAAGTTAAAKAACAAAGTTTCATAATTGAACATATGAGTACATTAGATAAAAACACTTTAAATTATGGTTATTACCTTATATGTGTTAAGTTGTGACATAAGGAGATTGATATTTGCTAGGACGTCGGGAGTTTGATCTGGACGATATAATAAGCTATCAAGTTCCTTGTTCGCTTTAATGATCTTTTTTTGTATTAATACCATCAGATCAGGGGATGAATACAACCCCTCCTCATCGACGGAATCATGATCAACATGGCCTGCCGACTACATATAATTTCAACAAAAAAAATGTTATTTCAGTAAAATTATATAAGAAAATAATAAAATACACGTAAAATGAAAGTGGAATTGATAATCATTTACATGTTCTGCGGCTGGCCCTTTTCCATGATCATCTTGCCACATTATAATATAATTATAACCCCCAAATATTTAAAAAAAATGTTAATGATAACAAAAAAACTGATTGCCACCCAAATAAAATCAACCTCAATGATCAAGCTCCCACATTATTATAAAATTGGGACCGTATTGAAATATTTAAAACAATGTTAAAGATAATAAAAAAAATATAATGCAATAAGTAGAGGTTTCTTAAAGAGGTGTTGCATAAGTACCCACACACTATTAGTCAATGTCTCTATTCGAATCAAATGGTAATCCACTAATAACTCTTCCTCGAGAGCTATATTTTTTATTGCGCACAAGACTACCTGATTCTCTTCACATCCCTCATATATGCAATTTGGTTGTTTGTTTGTTGTCTCGGGTCATGTGTTGTTTATAAACCCTGCGATATTTCCGGAAGCTTTAGGCCTTCCATCAATATAGATAGTCACTCCCTTATTTTTATCCTTGTTTATTAGTTGTATATAATTTGTGGTGAGTGCATATCTCTGCATACTTTACATGTACCGGACAAGCCACATCCAATCATTATAATTGTAACATGGTCTGACATAGTCCATCATTTCAGTTACTGTATTGTATTTTACAACCATTCCATCCATGCAAAATATCCCCAAGCCATGCAGGGAGGATGGTTCAATGCGATATGTCCTATTATTGACAATGAAGTCAACATCTATAAGAGGTAGTTCTTTAGGTACCCATTGTTTCACCAGATGCTTATACCTGAGTGGCACCCTTATGTCTCGTATGCTTTCATCATCATAAGAGCATGATCCTCCTTCGACAAGAAAAATTTCATGCATCTACAAAATTTTCTTCAGACTTTTTCACCTCTGGTCCTTGTTTTCTTATTGTATCTACTAGCTGCAGTCACATTTCCCTCTAATTTTCCTAATATTTCCTCACTTGACGAAGAAATATATGACAGGTACTTGTTTGGTTGTACCTTCAGTTGCATGTGCACATGTTGTTAGTGAGTAGTCCATCATCATCCCAGTTCCAATTTATGAACTTTTTTTCTATATTCAAAGTTCTAAATAAAAATTTTATATCTTTAGTTTTGGATGCACAATTAGACTAGGGTGCAATTACCAATATTAGTAGGGGCACTCATGCATGCAGTGGATTCCCAACTTAGTGAAGGGTATGAATATCTAGGTGGGTGCACCTTAATTCGACTCACTTATCCATGCAAGCAATATGCACTATGGTTAGATTTCACACTATGGATAGTGGTCAACCACCTAATGTAATGTGATATCCCTCTTGATTTTGGACATATTAAAGACATATTAATGTGATAACACAGAGGACATGATAATTTTATCATATGGATCTAAGAAAAAAATAGTAGTAAGGTTTTTGTTTATTGGATTTGTGCAAATTAGAATTATTATAAGAAATGTCCATTGAAGATGAGGGTCAATGCTATGGAGTAAGAAATCCAACCATCAGTTGGTATGTTGCAAATATTGGGTGCTTTAGTTGGAAATATGTCTAAGGAAAGCCAAGAGTAGAACTATACAAATATTGGTTTTGTTCAAGACAAGAGTATAACTATACAAATATTAGTTTTGTTCAATCCAAGTTGAAGAATAAGTTAGTTATGGCGATGGTTAATAATAGTGAAACCTACATTTTTATGTAGGAAGTAGTGGTTGTTAAACTCAATGTGCAGTTGAAATTGGTGCAGTATTTTTTCAAGGCAGTAAGATAGAGTAGTTAGTTGAAAAAGACATGTATAATTTAGTTAGTTTTTATGCCCCGAGGAGGAATTGACCAAGAGTCCCTAAAATGGTTTGGAATGTGACTTGCAACTGGGCATAAAATGAAAATCGAGACTCGGATTGAGGAACCTTCAAATTTGATGGATTACTAGGATAGGATTTCATCTAGACCACCCCTCCCTCCCAGGTGCCATGCCTCATAAGTTGTTTTACTCATTGATTTCAAGAACTAGTGTTTTGCTCAGTTTGAAGCAATGCAACATTTGGATTAATGGGTCCAGTTTATGAAATCATCCCTCGGGAGCGGATGGATAATTTGGTCACCTAGTCCATGCCTAAACAAGATTGCAGCATCTCACAAAACTCAAAAATGTTTCTATTTTAGTCTTTTATGCCATGAGGGGGAATTGACCAAGAGTCCCCGAAATGGTTTGGGATGCAACTTGAAATTGGGAATAAAATGAAAACTGAGACTCAGATTGAGGAACCTTCATCTCTGTTGGATTATTGGCATAGGATTTTAGCTAGAGCACCCCTCACTCCCAGTTCCAACCCCTCTAAAGTTGTTTTTTTCATCGATTTCGATAACTAGTGCTTTGCTTAGTAAGAAGCAATGCAACATTTGGATTTAGGGGTCCAATTTATGAAACCATGCCTCAGGAGCGGATGGAAAATGTGGTCACCCAGTCCATGCCTAAACAATCATACGACATCTCATGGAACTCAAAAATGTTGCTCCGTTAGGCTTTTATGCCTTGAGGAGGAACTGGCCAAGAGTCCTTGAAATGGTTTGGGATGTAGCTTGCAATAGGGCATAAAATGAAAAACGAGACTTGGATTGAGGAACTTTCAAGTCCGATGGATTGCTAGGATAGGATTTCAGCTAGAGCACCCCTTAATCTCGGGTGCCATGCCTCGGAAGTTGCTTTACTCAATGATTTCGAGAACTAGTGTTTTGCTCAGTTTGAAGCAATCCAATATTTGGATTGAGGGGTCCAACCTATTAAATCATGCCTCGGGAGAGGATGGAAAATATAGTCACCTAGTCCATGGCTAAAAAATCTTGTAGCATCTCACGGAACTCAAAAATGTTGCTCCGTTAGGTTTTTATGTTTCGAGGAGGAATTGGCCAAGAGTCCCCGAAATGGTTTGGGAGGCAACTTGCAACTGGGCATATAACGAATATTGAGACTCAGATTAAGGAACTGTTGACTCCTATGGATTACTAGGATAGTATTTCATCTAGAGCACCCCTCACTCATGGGTTCCATGCCTCAGAACTTTCTTTACTCATTGATTTCGAGAACTAGTGTTTTGCTTAGTTTAAAGCAATGCAACATTTGGATTAAAGGATCCAATTTATGAAACCATGCCTCAGGAGAATATGGACAATGTGGTCACATATTCCATGCCTAAACAAGCTTGCAGCATCTCACAAAACTCAAAAATGTTGCTCTGTTAGGTTTTTATGCCCTGAGGAGGAATTGGCCAAGAGTCCCTGAAATGGTTTGGGATGCGACTTACAACTGGGCATAAAACGAAAATCGAGATTCATATTGAGGAACCGTCAACTTTGATGGATTGCTGGGATATGATTTCATCTAGAAAACCTCTCACTCTCAGGTTCCATGCCTAGGAAGTTGCTTTACTCATTGATTTTGAGAATGAGTGTTTGGCTCAGTTTGAAGCAATGCATCATTTGGATTAAGGGGTCCAATTTATGAAATCGTCCCTCATGAGCATATCAATAATGTGGTCACCTATTCCATGCCTAAACAAGCTTGCAGCATCTCATGGAACTAAAAAATGTTGCTTTGTTAGGCTTTTATGCCATGAGGAGGAATTGCCAAGAGTCCCCAAAATGGTTTGGGATGAGACTTGCAACTGAGCATAAAATGAAAATCGAGACTCATATTGAGGAACCATCGAATCCGATGGATTAATAGGATAGGATTTCAGCTAGATCACCCCTCATTCTCAGGTGCCATGCCTCGGAAGTTTCTTTACTCATTGATTTCATAAACTAGTGTTTTGCTTAGTTTGAAGCAATCCAACATTTGGATTAAGGGGTCCAATTTATGAAACGGTGCCTTGGGAGTAGATGGAAAATGTAGTCACCTATTCCACTCCTAAAAAATCTTGTGGCATCTCACGGAACCCAAAAATGTTGCTCAGTTAGGTTTTTATGCCATGAGGAGGAATTAGCCAAGAGTCCCCGAAATGGTTTGGGATGCGACTTGCAATTGGGAATATAGCAAATATCGAGACTCGTATTAAGGAACCGTCTACTTCGATGGATTACTGGTATATGATTTCATCTGTATCACCCCTCACTCTTGGGTGCCATGCCTCAGAATTTGCAGTACTCAACGGTTTCGAGAACTAGTGTTTTGCTCAGTTTGAAGCAATGCAACACTTGGATTAAAGGATCCAATTTATGAAACTATGCCTCGGGAGTAGATGGACAATGTGGTCACATATTCCATGCCTAAACAAGCTTGCAGCATCTCATGAAACTAAAAAATGTTGTTCTGTTAGGTTTTTATGCCCTGAGGAGAAATTGGTTAAGAGTCCCTGAAATGGTTTGGGATGTGACTTGCAACTGGACATAAAAAAAAAACCGAGACTCGAATTGAGGAACAGTCGACTTCGATGGATTACTGGGATAGGATTTCAGCTATACCACTCCTCACTCTCAGGTTCCATGCCTCGGAAGTTGCTTTACTCATTGATTTCGAGAACTAGTGTTTTTCTCAGTTTGAAGCAATGCAACATTTGGATTAAGGGGTCCAATTTATGAAATCATCCCTCGAGAGCAGATGAATAATTTTGTCACCTATTCCATGCCTAAATAAGTTTGCATCATCTCACGGAACTCAAAAATGTTGCTACGTTAGTCTTTTATGCCCTGAGGGGGAATTGACCAAGAGTCCCCGAAATGGTTTGGGATGCGACTTGCAACTAGGCATAAAATGAAAACTGAGACTCAGATTGATGGAGCAACCACTACGGAGAGCCTATGTAGTATAGTAGTTATTTGAAAGAGACATGTATAATTTACAAGGATTTTTTGGGGCAACATTGAACATAAGTGGGGGAGGATGTAAGGATTTTTGTTTTCCC
Source organism: Picea mariana (assembly GCA_032191745.1). Lineage (NCBI taxonomy): Eukaryota > Viridiplantae > Streptophyta > Pinopsida > Pinales > Pinaceae > Picea > Picea mariana. The sequence continues at coordinate 119,957 of JASDQU010373701.1, read as the reverse complement.
ATAAAGAAAAAATGCACTTTCCATGTGTACTATCTTGATCAAGGTGAAGGAAAATGGGATGAGTCGGTTGTGACTTAGGAAATTGACATGGTGTAGCCACACAAATTACAAGTTGCATTGCAATATGGGTGAGGTGCTCACTAGAGTGAAACAAGTTGTGCATATGGTGCATAGTGATTTGTCTTAAGTTGCGATGAAAAAAGTGGCATTGTCTTGGTGGAGAAAAGGGATGATAAAGATTAATGGAGAATACTTCGTAGTCAAAGATGGAAGAGTGTGAATTTATAGGTTGGATAGGTCTACGACATGATAAGGTTGTAGGTAGCAAGTGAGTCACTAGAAAGAACACCACAACAAGAAACACCTTAGTGGAAGTGTTTTGGGTTGCAACACTTGACATGCATAACTTAGTTGAGAA
>JASDQU010373701.1:95448-110964 GCA_032191745.1 Picea mariana | reverse complement strand
AAAAATGAAGTTTTGTGATATTATTTATCTCACAACTCATAAATGTGTGCATTCGTATTTAGGAAATGTAGTGGGTATGTGTGGACTTGTTTAGACCTCGATCTTCATAAATGCCAATGACGTAGTCTTCCATAAATTCCAATGACTTAGTCTTCCATAAATTATGGCGTTGACTTCCTTAGTAAGCTCAATATAAAGTTAGAATATCATCAAAGTCTTGTTACATAAGTTGCATAGTTTCATAAAGTTGCATAGTTGCATAGTTACATAATTTGTTGGAGAAATTTCTATTTTCGACACACTAGTTCAGTGGGAGTTAACTGACTAGTTCTATTTAGACTTTCTATTTTTACCATCACTATTATGCATGCATGCATTCCTAATGAAAGTTAACTGCTTGATTTATTTTCTTAATTATGGAATGCTTTGCCCTATATATGAGTGTATTCGACTCATTCATTGTATCATATTGTTCATGATCTATGTATCAATCATCAGCTCATTGGAGTAGTGTGAATATATTTTCTCATTCTTTCATATTGAATCTCTCTTCCTTTCTTGATAAGATTTGTTTGTACTTGTTTTAGCTAGATCTTCTATGCATGTTTCCATGAAAAAATGACATGGTATCAGAGATATGTTTCTTGGAACAAGCCAGACAAGCCAAAGAATAAGGAAAATCGGACGAGCTAAATCCGTGGTCGTAAATTTCAGTAGTTATTCCTCCCAAAATATTACGTGTTTGAGGAAACAACCCTCATAGAAAGTAAATCGACCCATTTTGGAAGTGGTTTTTCAACCATTTGGCAATATTCCTCACCATTTTCTCAGAACGCAAGTCACAAGATCATCTCTTGAAACTGATATGAATTCTTAATTTCTTAATTTTTCACTTGTAGATTGAGAGTAAATTTTTAGGGGTTCTTGGAATCAGTGCGAGAGACAGATATGCCAACTATTATATAGCCAAACTTGGTGGTAATCCTCACACCATACAATTATTTTGATTGGAAGCCGAAGGCATAATTCCAACTCAGAAGGAAATGATTGTATAATTTGACGATGGCGACAGAAACAGAACCTACATCAGCGATTGAGAAGATGAGATGGGAGAACTGTAAGGATGAGGCCACGGGACTACTTCTTGAGTTAATATCCACTGATTTGTGGTTTCATGTTGCCGCATGCAAGACTCCAAATGAGATCTGGACCACCTTGGAAGGACTCTTTGGAAAGCAAGATGAGATGCGAGGTCATATGCTTGAGGTAGAGTTGAATACCTTAGACCCTAAAAGTTTTGATAATATACAAGATTGTTTTACTAAATTTAAATATTTGCTATTAAGCTTGGGTGAATTTGGTATTGATAAGTCTACACAAGAGAAACAACTTATTCTAACAATATTGGCCAAGCTAGGACCAGAATACACTGTATATGTCTCTAATTTCCATTCTAGCAAATGTCTTTTTGGAACAAATTGGAAAATCCCTACGTTGGCTCAATTCATTGAGTCTCTTACACAAGAGCAGAAAAAACTCATACATATGGGCCTCATGAAAGATCCCAAAGAACACGCACTCACCATGCAGGATGGAAAAGGGTCATTCAAACAGAATAGGAAGGAGGGATATTCCAAATCCTTTAATGATTCTTCAGGTTCCAAAGACTCTTCAGATTCCAAGAAGAATACGAAGGGAAATAATTTCACTTACTGCAATAAACCGAATCATGAAGGATCCACATGCATGAAGAAACAGGTCGATCTTATGGCACATGCACTTTCGCAGAACAACCTTGGAAACTTCATTCTAGAGGGAGTCAAGAAGCAGAAGGAAGAAGATCTTGCTCCTAAGAAAGGTAATCATCATGCTCTTGTTGCAGTTAATTCCTCATCTGATTCATGGATTATATATTATGGTGCAACCCATCATATGGCAATGAAGAGGAAGTTTTCTCTTCCTTGAGTCCATGCTCAAGACCCCCTATTCTCATGGGGGATGATACTCCAGTAGCCGTAGCAGGAGAAGGGAGAGTGGAACTCCACAATGGCAGTTTTGAGAATGTTTTACATGTTCCAAATATTTCTATGAATCTTCTCTCAGTTTATCAGATCACTCAGAAAGGTAAAAAGGATGAATTTACATCAGATTCAGTTTCAGTAATTGGCATGCATGACAATTCCATCATTGCAATTGGTGAGGTGGATCACAAGTCAAGGTTGTATGAATTCACTAAATTTTCTGACGATGACTCCTTTATTCTAATTACACATAAGAAGAGTACTTTGCATGCACCTCCAATGCAACATGCATATAATCTTGTTCTTCCATCAGTTTCATACATCAGAGATGATTCCATACACTCAGATTCTGTACATGGAAATAAACAGGTAGTACATCCAGATAAGAAGCCAGTGTCGAAGCTTCAGTAGATGCCCAAGAAGGCACATAACACACTTCAGGCAGTAGGCAACCTTGCAGGGAATCCATTGGATTTGAGGAGGACTCAATCTCAACATGAGGAGCCTTCTCATGTATTTTCAGCTTCAGAACCTGCGATGCACATGCATTGCTATATGGTTCAATCTACTGATACACATAACTACAATAGGGTTGTGGGAAATCCATTATGGAAAGAACCATGCAGAAGGAGTATGACTCACTCCTACAGAACCAGACTTGGAATCTAGTTCCACATCCACTAGAAAGGAATATTTTCAGGTGCATATGGGTCCATAGGATCAAGAAGTACAAGGCCCGACAGGTTTCCAAAGGACTTCATCAGATCCATAAATATTTCTACATCTTCACAAAGACTTTCAATGAGCAAAAGTTTTAGACTTTGCTGGATCGTCTTGCAGTGAAGAACATAGTTGCCTAACAACTGTCATTTTCTTCTTTTGATACATTATCTTTTGAGGGGGACTTTGTTCCCATGTGGTTTTCCCTCTTTCCTCACTTTCATTTAGTATTCATTAGTTGCATTGTACATGAGTACCTAAAATGGCCTAGTAGTCGGGACTCATTTTTTACTCCATAGTGATGTTCAGGGGGGGTGTTGGAGAAATTTATATTTTCGACACACTAGTTCAGTGGGAGTTAACTAAATAGTTCTATTTAGACTTTCTATTTTTACCATCACTATTATGCATGCATGCATTCCTAAGGAAAGTTAACTGCTTGATTGATTTTCTTAATTATGGAATGCTTTTCCCTATATATGAGTGTATTCGACTCATTCATTGTATCATATTGATCATGATCTATGTATCAATCATCAACTCATTGGAGTAGTGTGAATATATTTTCTCATTCTTTCATATTGAATCTCTCTTCCTTTCTTGATAATCTTTGGTTGTACTTGTTTTAGCTAGATCTCCTGTGCAGGTTTCCATGAAACACTGACATAAGTTGCATAAGTAATTTCAATATCAAGTTGTTTGTTTCATAGTTGCATAGAGAACTTCATAAAATCACCATCAAGGAGAAGTTCCCTATTCCATTCAGTGATGAGATATTAGATGAAATGGTTTTGTGTTCCTTAGTAAGCTCAATATCAGGTTAGAATATCATCAAAGTCTTGTTGCATACGTTGCATAGTTGCATAAGTTGCATAATTTTCACAAGTTTCTCAAGTTGCATAGTTGCATGTTCTAGGGACTTATTTTTTTCTAGGTTATCCTCTCCCATTTAGTGATTTAAATGGATATGACGATGGATTAGGTTCCTTGGGTGATTGTAGGATTGTAAATCCTTGGAGGTTGATGAGGGGGACACAATCCCCATTTTCTCTCATGCAATTTTGGTGAAGGGCATCCTTTAACTTAAACCTTCTTGAACCATATGTTAGTGGTGCCTTAGGTGTGCATGAAATCATCAAAATCGTATCTAAAATAGGATACAACACCCACTCAATCATCCAAATAATTTCATAATCAATAAATTACACAAAACCCAACACAAGTATATTAATCATGGTCAATAGAGGTCTCATAGAGTACAAAGATGATCAAAATATCTTAAAAATGGGCCTCATGATACTACAATTGGGAGGCCCGCCATCACCTCCCAAATTAATTTTTTTCACACCCTTGTGAAAACAAAAATGATGATGTAGCTACTGCTACTTCCTCTCTTACTAATTAACTACTGCTAATCTCTATAATCCTTCTTCAAATCATATGCCACAAATTGGCTAGTGTCACCATTTCTATGGTACCTAGGATCTTTCTACACCTTTTTCCAGTCTTCTCTTTCCTTATCTTCATCCAATAATACTATTGGTGTAGGGTGAAAAAGGAGAGGGGGGTTGAACCTAAGATATATCTAATTGATATTGACCCTCCTCAATGAATTCTTGCACAACTGGTCCCTAAACATGGAGGCTTGCAAGTTACTAGGGAAATGAGGATCAACCCTCTTGAGGTCATGTGAGAATGAATTCCACCTTCTTTAGTGGGAATAGGGAGCATATTTGTGTTTGATCCAAGAAATGAACATTGGATGGTTGTTAAAATAATATTATTGTATGTATAAGGAACCAACTTCTATGTCTTAGTCATCAAGATCAAGGTAATGATAGTTTTGACTTACATGGGTTTGTCGATGAAGATTGGGTTGGAGATGTGGACAAGAAAATATACACAAGTGAAAATGTATTTTATTTATTCCAATGAGTAGTGAGGCTAATGAGTAAGAAACAAACCATCATTGCCTCTTCTAGTTCAAAGGCACACTATGTTGTTGCAACAAAATTTATCAAAGATGCATTTTAGTTATTGAGATTATGAAACAATATTGCTATCAAATAGGCTAGTTTAGAAATCGAATGTGATAGACAAAGCACCATTTTGATATCCAAAGCACCATTGAAATTTCAATTTTTAGAAATAGAGAAATATAGGGTTTGGAAGGTATTATCATAGGTTTCAATTTTTTGTGGTTTTGGAGTGCTAGGATATCAGTTCAAAATAAATTTGTGAACCACACAGAGCTATCAAACCCCCTCGGGAGGGAGAGAACCACACAAACTCTAAAATGAAATCCAAATACCACTTAATGACATTCTCAACCATTTTAGCATTTTTAGTAGCAATTATAGGAGAGCCATTACCATTTTTAGAGTTTGGATGGATGGGGCCCCTCTACCTTCGTCAATGTCCAAATGGAAGTTTCGAACTAGCCCTGAATATCTCCACTCCTGCACGGGTTTGGTTGGATAGGGCACGTTTATTTACCTCTATCAATGCCTCGACTACTACACGTGGGATTTCGCCAGATGTGGCTGCTCTCGTGCGCCTAGGGTTTCACTCTAGTTGTTTTCTCCACTCCTGCACGGGGTTTGGATGCTCTCTATGGTTGTTTTTGTGAATGGAATGGGTGTGGGGTTTGGTTTCTCTTTGTGGTTGTTGTTGTGAATGGAATGGGCATGGGGGTTTAGCTGTGTTATGAGTTTTGACTGGTGTTTTGTTTTGTTTTTAATAATGTTTTTTATTATTTGTTTTTAATTTAATTAATATATATTATATAATATTGTTTTTTGTTTTTGTTTTTTTTGTTTTGTATTTTTTTGTATTTTTTTAATTATTTGTTTTTAATTTAATTAATATATATTATATAATATAAATTATTACCCCAATCCTATAGAATAACGGGGCTAGGTGCAAGTCCTATGAAAATTTGCAAAATAGATTACCCCAACTCATGGCGGCCTCCTAGGAAACAACATTAATTAATCACCATCGAAGGTAGGAGGAGAGCGTTGAGAGGAAGGAAATTTCATGGAAATGAAGGTGACCTTATAACTATAGGCTACAGGATGCAACCGCAAAATATAACCTCTTAGGGAAGATAACAAGGGAGTGGTGACTAGTCTCAACTAAGGAATGCCATATTGAATTCAACCCTAATCAAAGATAAATGGATCAAGGAAATAGGTGGTCAATAAGAGAGTGAATGAGGAACATGGCAGACCCAAAAGATTTATCCTGCTAGCTACAACAATCAAATATACCCAGTCTTATACTCCTCCAAGCAACAAATAAGAGGAAACCACAATTGAAATTCTTTGGCCACAATATAGAGAAAATATAAATATTTGTTGTAGATTGGTGTTTTCCTAGTTGTGTGTGTCCAAAGCAAATTGAGGGTGTAATCCTTTTTCTTTATCCTCAAGTCACTATCATAGGAATAATATAGTTCTAGTTGAGCCTAATTTAGAATTATTAAGATTCTCTAGAGCCAAGTAAGCCTCCTCTTTGATGTTGGTTYTTTTCRTTTGGGTTTCTATGGTAAATCCTCTATGTTCTATGRCAATATGTGATTGCATGAGTTTATTGTTTTTWATTGTTTTTTTGGATACACATTAAAATGTGGAGATAGTAATAGTATAGTCACATGACAATTACACAATAGTAATTGGTGAAAAAATACWCATTAAGGTGAAATAAACTAGCACCATAGGGTTTGAGGGTCRTGAGMAAGTCCTTAAACCATCACAAAGGSCCTCTACGAGCAATATTTTCCCTTTGAGTAAGATATTATAGCCATTAATTTCACAACAAGGGTGGGTCTTAAGGCAATGAATGTTCAAGGGAGGAAATTTAAAGATTTAGACCATAAATGAAACTTATTTGGCTCATGGGCCATGAACAAGGCCTGAAACCATGAGACAATGCCTCTAAATGATATCTTTAGGCTTCAAGTGGAATATGGGAGTCAATATGATGTTTTTTTAGTAGGGATAGATCTCAAGGCCTTAACCATTGTTAAGGGATGAAAATTAGGGCCTTGGGAGGTAAATGATGCTCGTAAGAACATGGGTTATGATGAGGATACAAATGAGGCCTCAAACCATTTGTGGGCCCTCTAGAGTGAATATTTGTCCTCTAAGTGGGATATGGGTGTCATTATGACTTTTTTAGAACTAGGGATGGGATTTGACCATGGTAGTGGAGAAACAAAGGGCCTAAGGCCCTAAATTAATCTTATAGGGTTCATGGGCCATGATTGAGGATTTGAACCACCACACATGTCCTCTTGATGGAATCTTTGACCTTTGAGTGGGTTATTGGTGCCACGAGGAGGTTTTGAGCACTGGGGATGGGATTTGAGACCTTGATCATGAATGAGGGAGAAAAATAAGTGATTTGTGCTCTAAATGGAGCTAGTCAGGAAAATGGGAAATATATTAGACCTAAAACCACCACACAAACACTCTAGAGGGAATATATGCCCCCTATAGTGGGATATGTTATCCAACATGAAATTTTGTGCCGTACTCATGATGGGTCTTGGGGCCTTAACCATGGTTAAAAGATGAAATCAAAGGATGTTTTCCCTAAATGAAGCTTCTAGGGCTCTAATATATTACAAATGTATCAAACCACCATATAAGGCATTCAAAGGAGACCTTTGGCCTACAAGTGGGATATGGGCATCATTGAGAGGTATTATGGACTAGGAATGGATCTCATGGATTTGATCATTATTGAGGGAGTAGAAAAAGGGCCTTATACCCAAAATGAAAGTCTCAAATGACCACAAGACCCACTACAAGGAGTATTTCGCCTTTGAATAACATATGGGTGCATTAGGAGGTTTTGTGCACCAAATACGTGTCTTCGATCTTTTATAATGGTTGGAAGAAGAATTTAAAGGTATTGGACTCCAAATGATGATTTTTGGTTCAAAGGACATGAATAAGGCCTTAAACCACCACAAAGGGCCTCTAAATGGATTTTTTGTTCTTTGAGTAGGATATGGTCGCTATCATGAGGTTTTGCGCAATAAGAATGGATTTTATGGCCTTGTCCATGGTTAGGGGAGGAAAATAAGGGTCTTAGGCTCTAAATAAAATTCCTAAGGCTCATGAGCTATAAATGAGGCCTTAGACCACTACACAAGTCCTCTAGAGAGGATATTTGGCCTCTAAGTGGATATGGATGCAATAAGAATGGGTCTCGACTACTTTACCATTTTAAGAGAGGAAATCAAGAGTCTTATGCTCTAAATGAAACTTTTAGGACTTATGAGACAAGCTTCAAACCCCCACATAAATCCTTTAGATGAGATTTAGATATAAACACCATTAAATTTTCTTACCTAACAAAACTTTATAAAAACTATTCATATAATTTAACAAAACTATATAAAAACTACTTAATATGATTTTTATAATGTCAAGCTTTAAATTCCATGTTATTTTAACATGGGATATTCCCCTCTCAGTAAATTATGAACCTATTCTCCATATATTTTGACTTATTTGTTGGTTCATTTATCCACTTATTTTCCATAAAGAATAACTTTGTCATCAAATACTATACCATAGCAACTAGTGGTGGTCGACAAGTTTCAACGAATTTTATTTTAATTTGAGTAGGATTCCAATGTATCTTAATGGGAGATGCACATTACTATGTGATATGATTCAATTTGATTGGATTGTACTCATACAATTCAGCCCACTCGGCCTTGTACAATGCATTCTTTTATCCACTTGCCCCAAATATAATTGAAAGGTCATTCACTTATTCATAGTGTCCAACATCATCACCGACATTGTACTTTGGGGGCACTTGAAGAGTCATGTGAAATCATTGAAACAATAAACACAACCATGTCCATGGCTTCTCAGAGTATTTTTTAAATGGGCGATTGGAATTGTTGAAGTAATTGAAGGAAGGTTTACATACTAATTAAAATTATTTTATTTAATAATTGGTTCATCATCTTGATGATGACCTTCTATCATGATTTTCTAATTGGAAATATGATTGTATATTTTGAAAAGAGAGGGAGTAAATCCAGATTCTCATAGATTCAAGGACACAAAACGTATATAAATTTTTAGAAAGTCTAATTGATATAGATATATGAAGAAAAAAACCTAAGAGTAAGTGTTTGTAGTAAACAATGAAGGATACACAACATGTTTACCGTAGCCTTTATATTAATCATCTATAACATCATGGTACGACATCACGACGACCACTTTGGTGTCATATCCTTATCAGAATCAGATATGTTAGTTTCATGAAGTCACTTCATTCCCCCTAGAGGGGCATTAGGTACAATTGTCATATTTGAGAAGGAAAACCCAATATCAATGGCCTCTACTCCATCCTTCGAGGGAGGAAAAGGTTCCCCAATCAACTCTTCTAGGAAGCCTATATCAAAAAAAAATTAAGTCAATGGTTGTTGATTTTCCTTAGCAAGAGAAACTTCATCATCTGACATTGTTTGCTTAGGAAAATTCTAATTTTTTTATTTGGATTTGGTCCCTTTTTCCCTTGAAGCATGAGCTCATGCATGGGGATAAATATCGTGTAGATGTCCTGTAAGTTGATGAATTCAACACTAGAATGTTGTGTTCTCATTATTCAATACATTAATCCACTTAAAACTTTCATTTGAGGGTCATTTTATCTGGAAGACTCTTACTTGGGTCTATTTCAACATAGATGTAGGTGTATGTACACAATCTCATTATAAATCTCCAAAATTGCTTTTATGTAACTGCCCAAATTATTCTCAATATCCTCAAAAATTGATATATACCAAGAATGAAATGGAAAATTTGGGATGTGTACCCAAAGTGTCATTCTAGTAATTGATATAGAGTTAGGATCAAAATTTGGAAATCAAGGAGATATAAAAAGCCCCACTCTTCCCCAAAACCAGGGACCCTCCTCTAAAACTTTCTTATAAGAAGCATGATCGAAAATATGAATTAAAAAAACACCTTTGGAGCAGAGAGGAATCTCATAACTCTTTTTCCATTTTGAGTGGATCCATTGGTACAACGCCGATGAAGGTGGCCAATAACCATTAAACCATTAAATATGCAAATGACAAGTTTTTTGGAGATGAGTGATCTTCGACTATGTGATCTCCATCGGTGGCACAACTTTATCTTTTTCCATGATATATGTATAGGCAAAGGAGGGATTGAAGTGTTTTTTTGTAGTTGAAAGCTTTTTTTAACCAACTACTTAAAGGACATGTGTTTGGAAGATGTTATAACATTATTTGGTTATCAGTGACCATGGATTCCTTGTTGCCCAAGATATTAGCCATTGAATATCTTTGACCCACATGAAACATACGTTAAATTGTTTTTTTTCCTCATACCCACATTCTTCCTTTGAGAAATGCACTGGTACCCATGTGTTTCCTTTAAGAAAGGCAGGGTGTCTTCCAAAAATTGTAAAAAGTAAAAAATGAACATTAATTATGCACTCCTAAGCGGAGTTTACGAGATCTGTGCAACTGTACAACCCTAATTATTATTGCCAACAAACTTAACCAACTTGTGATAGTATAAATTGGGTTCAAATGTTCAAATGATTGTATGATTTATGGAATTTTGTTTTCATTGGTCACTACAAACAACACTGAAAACAATATTGGAAACAAGTAAAGTTTTTTTATTGATAATTTAACTTGTTTTAAAGAAATATTAAAATCGATTGTAGAAGCTTGCAACTACTTTGAAGCACTTCTTTGAAATTTGGAGATCAATATTATTTTTCAAAGAGAACGATATGTAGATAAATGTTCAAGAATCAATATTCCTTTAAAAAAAGAAGAGAAAAGATAATGTATTCGACCTTGTTATGTACATGATTTCAACATGAACATTGAACATCATGTGAAATATGGAATTGAAATATGCAAGAATTTGTATTTGGATACTTCACCTATATAATAGAATGATATATATTTTAGTATTATTATTTTTAAAGATATTGAACATTATATTATATATAAGCGGTTCACTAGAAAATTTGGGTCATTTTGCGACGGCTATTTCAATGCTCCTGCGACGTTATGTCGTGGATATTGCGATGAATCTTGTGTCTCCCAAATGTCGCTTCACGTGAACTACTAGATCAACTTGAAATTAAAATTTGATACTTTGCAAGCTAGTTGTACCTTGAGTCAAATACAAATATGAAATTTGGAATCATTAACATATCTACTAGAACATATGAAAAATAGGGTTTATGGTTTGCATGATGATATGATGATGGAAGAATGGAAACAACTACATCAACAACGACTGCTACAAAAACAACTACAAAGTGGGTGTGTGAGTGAAATTTGAGTCAAGAAACCCTCCCATATCGTTAAGGAATGTGAATATTCTATCCATGTCAAATTTCAATGCATATAGAAATAGTTTGAAAACATTTCATCGTTGGCCCCATTCACATGTCATTGTTTCCCGACTCTAGTATTTTTATGGTGTTGATTAAGCAATCAATGAAAATGGGGGATTTTTCATCACAAATATGACACAGATACATTGTATATACATTAATATAGAACCTGAAAGAAAAATGAAGAAATACTGAGGAAAACTTAAAACTTGTGTCAACCAAATTGTGTACTTTGAAAGAAAATTAGGGTTTATGGTTTACATGATGAATTGATGATGGGAGAAAGTGGGTGTGTGAGTCAAATTTGAGTCCAGAAACCCTCCCATATCGTTAAGGCATGTGAATAGTCTATCCATGTCAAATTTCAATGCATACAACAACAGTTTGAAAAAATTTCAACATTGGCCCCATTCACATGTCACTATTGTCGGTGTCTAGTCCTAGTACATTTTTCGTTCCTTGTTCCTTGTAAAATTCGTTCGACATTACACATGTCCCCGCATCTAGTACTGCAAGGGAGTATTTTTATGGCGTTGATTAAGAAATCATCGAAAAAGAGGAATTTTTCATCATAACTATGACAAAGATACATTGTATATACATTAATGTAGAACCTAAAAGAAAAATGAAGAAAGATTGATGAAAACTTAAAACTTGTGTCAAACAATTTGTGTACTTTCAAAGAAAATTAGGGTTTATGGTTTACATGATGAATTGATGATGGAATAAAGTGGGTGTGTGAGTCAAATTTGAGCCCATAAACCCTCCCATATCATTAAGGCATGCGAATAGTATATCCATGACAAATTTCAGTGCATACATAAACAGTTTGAAAAAATTTCAACGTTGGCCCCATTCACAGGTCATTGTTGCCCGTGTCTAGTCCTAGTACAATTTATGTTCCTTGTTCCTTGTTCCATGTTCCATGTTCCTTGTTCCTTGTTCCTCGTTCCTTGTTCCTTGTTCTTTGTTCCTTGTTCCTCATTCCTTGACCATGGTGCAGTCCCCAAGATCCATTATTTTTGTACAAAACATACTAATGGCATAAAATGTCCCACACAAAGACCAAATATCCACTACATAAGTCTTTTGTATTTTTTCAAGGACTATGTAATGAATCTCAAGTCTAAGAATATTCAAATAGGACATAATAACCTTATGTTCTTTATTTAACCATGGGTGACATAACATTATCATTCAATAGTCAAATTGTTACATTTCATTGTCATGCATCATGTGTACTGAGGGCTTGAGCCACCACAAAGGAAACATACAAAGAATATTTGTCTTATGAACAAGATATGGTACTATCCATTTTAAGGTTTGGAATGGATATTTTTCATATAGACTACACTACATTGCACCATATTATAATCCCTACACTCCTTGTAAACCATGTAACACCATTCAAAGACACATTCTTGCAACAAATTAGCTATACTATCGACGAACTTTTTTCGTCGATAGTATAGCTAATTCATCGTAAGATTATTTACATTTGTCTCTCTTGCGACGATATCAAATGATGCTTGGATTCATTTCATATTTGGTTTATCAACTTGAAATTAAAATTTGATACTTTGTAAGCTAGCTGGACCTTGAGTCAAATACAAATATGAAATTTGGAATCATTAACATATCTACTAGAACATATGAAAAATAGGGTTTACGGTTTACATGATGATATGATGATGGAAGAAAATGGGTGTGTGAGTGAAATTTGAGTCCAAAAACCCTCACATATCGTTAAGGCATGGGACTAGTCTATCCATGCCAAATTTCAATGCATACAGAAATAGTTTGAAAAAATTTCAACGTTGGCCCCATTCACATGTCATTGTTGCCCGCCTCTAGTATTTTTATGGTGTTGATTAAGCAATCAACAAAAAAGAGGGATTTTTCATTAGAACTATGACACATATACATTATATATACATTAATGTAGAACATGAAATAAAAATGAAGAAATACTAACGAAAACTTAAAACTTGCGTCAACCAAATTGTGTACTTTGAAAGAAAATTAGGGTTTATGGTTTACATGATGAATTGATGAAGGGAAAAAGTGGGTGTGTGAGTCAAATTTGAGCCCATAAACCCTCCAATATCGTTAAGGCATGCAAATATTCTATCCATGACAAATTTTAGTGCATACATAAACAGTTTGAAAAAATTTCAACGTTGGCCCCATTCACAGGTCACTGTTGCCTGTGTCTAGTCCTAGTACAATTTATGTTCCTTGTTCCTTGTTCCTTGTTTTTTTTTCATTTTTCCTTTTTCCTTGTTCCTTGTTCCTAGTTCCTTGACCATGGTGTAGTACCCAATATCCATTATTTTTGCACAAAACATACTAATGGAATAAAATGTCGCACAGAAAGACCAAATATCTGCTACATAAGTCTTTTGTCTTTTTTCAAGGACTATGTAACAAATCTCAAATCTAAGAAGATTAAAATAGGACCTAAGAACATTATGTTCTTTGCTTAACCATGGGTGACATAACACTATCATTCAATAGTCAAATTGTTACATTTCATTATCATGCACCATGTGTACTGGGGGCTTGAGCCACCACAAAGGAAACATACAAAGAATATTTGTCTTATGAACAAGATAAGGTACTATCCATTTTGAGGTTTGGCATAGAGATTGTTCTTATAGAAAAAAATACAATACACCATATAATCCATACACTCCTTGAAAACCATGTAACACCATTCAAATTAGACACATTCTTGCGACGAATTAGCTATACTATCGATGAACTTTTTTCGTCGATAGTATAGATAATTCGTCACAAGATTATTTACATCTGTCTCTATTGCGACGATATAAAATGATGATTGGATTCATTTCATATCTGGTTTATCAACTTGAAATTAAAATTTGATACTGTGCAAGCTAGTTGGACCATGAGTCAAATACAAATATGAAATTTGGAATCATTAACATATCTACTAGAACATATGAAAAATTGTGTTTATGGTTTACATGATGATATGATGATGGAGGAAAGTGGGTGTGTGAGTAAAATTTGAGTCCAGAAACCCTCCCATCTTGTTAAGGCATGCAAATAGTCTGTACATTTCAAATTTCAATCCATACAGAAACAGTTTGAAAAAATTTCAATGTTGGCCCCATTCACATGTCATTGTTGCCCGCCTCTAGTATTTTTATGGTGTTGATTAAGAAATCAACGAAAAAGAGGGATTTTCATCACAACTATGAAACGGATACATTGTATATACATTAATGTAGAACCTAAAATAAAAATGAAGAAAGACTGACGAAAACTTAAAACTTGCGTCAACCAAATTGTGTACTTTGAAAGAAAATTAGGGTTTATGGTTTACATGATGAATTGATGATGGAAGAATGTGGGTGTGTGAGTCAAATTTGAGCCCAAAAACCATCCCATATCATTAATGCATGATAATATTCTATCAATGACAAATTTCAATGCATACATAAACTGTTTGAAAAACTTTCAACATTGGCCCCATTCACAGGTCATTGTTGCCCGTGTCTAGTCTTAGTACCATTTATGTTCCTTGTTTTGTGTTCTATGTTTCTCGTTCCTTGTTCCTTGTTCCTCATTCCTTGACCATGGTGTAGATACCACTGATCCAGATTTATGTAGGAACACAATGAAATACAAAAATACACATAAACACAAAGATGCAGTGGAAATAAGACTTCATTTCATTAATAACAAATGACTGAAATATGCTTACAGACAGAATGGAAATAAACTAGCTAGGGCACTGGTAGCTTATCTCTGAGAAGAGATGTGGAGGCTACTGGCCTCTGAACTATGTTACAATGAGGCTCGAAGGCCTATTATTATTGAGAAACAATGGAAAACCCTAAACATCCAAAGACCTAACCCTAGGAGATGAAACGCCAAGACTATGGGCCCCGTTTGGGTAAGTTGGTACATCAACTTCCCGGGGACGTAACTTTGGCATACGATCTACGTTTGATGCATTCTTTACCTCGTTAGAAATATCTATCCGAGGACTACAACTTTTGGGTGAGCAACATCGATCTATGATCCATGTTGCTCCCCGTTTTCCCAAAAAACGTCGTTTAAGGCCTCAAAATGGCTCCGGAAGTTCAGGACCCGAAAAAATGCTAAAAATAGTAAACTGTGCGAAAATTGAAAAACTGAAAGAAGCAATGGTGGGGGTCCAAGTGGAATAGGTGGGTGGCCACCAATATCCACCTAGATCATTCCTACCCCCTTAGGAAGCAATGGTCCCCATTGCGTTGAGTTCCTCCATGAGATGAGGAAACTTCTGCTGAACTTGGTCCCTGGTGAGCCATTTGCCTTGGTGAAGGAGTTGGCCTAC
>JASDQU010373701.1:31783-53448 GCA_032191745.1 Picea mariana | reverse complement strand
TTTCTTGGTAACATCATTTGATTATTGAAGAAGCTCACCTAATATTTCCTCTGCAAGCCACTTTTCCTTCTTTGGAAACTTATTTTAATACGTATTTGTAACCAAAATTTCATTGTCTACATACAAGCAATCTTCCTTGCTTATTTCCTTAGCAAGATGTCATTCATAAAAAAATTCTTATTATTGTTGACAAATCTTGGTCTTCTCTATCAATTTTCCAATAGATTTGGGCTCCCTCTTTGTTCATTCTTCTTGCAAAGGGTGAGTTGTCTTGCTCTTCATTTCCACAACAAATATCTTGGAGATAGGATGGATTTATAAATAAAAGAAAAGAAAATTGCTATGGAAATTGAAAGAGGGTACAGAGCTAAAATAGTGTTAATCGCTTCGATAAAAAAAAAGTACCCTTGCTCTTCTCCATATTCTCCAGAAGCTCGTGTGCAAGGCTTAATACAATACATCACAAGAAAACAGGCTACAAGAAGACCCATTGGTAGGAAAAGAAATAGATTTATGGATCTCTGGCTAAGAAACCCACTGAAAACTTCAGTATATACTGTAGCAATAAGTCGAACAAAGCCCTTCAATATGCCAATAATTGTGCCTCTACTTTGTGGAAAAATTTACATATTGGTGACAAGGATAGCTATATTGAACCATGTTTCACTATTTTCACCAAGGCATAGTGAAAGCCACATCACCCAACATGGAAGAGCACTGATTCTATCATTCAGGATGAGCCAGATGAGGCCATAACTAAAGGAACTAGCAAGAGAGCCAGTAACAATAATTCCCCATAGCAGTATCTTGTTGCGTATGAATCTTTCCAGAAGACCCAAGTTCTCTCTAATGTCATTGGCTAGTCCTAGGTTGTTCAACAACATACCTAAAATAAATTATTTTATCTGGATATTAGTCCATGGGCGTATTCTTACAGTTGAAAATCTGAAAAAGAGGAGCATCGTCGGGCCCTCACAATGTGCCCTCTTCTCTCAAGATGAAGAAACAATCCCCCACATGTTTGCCCAATGTCCCTACGCCACATCTACATGGAATTTGGTGCTAGGTAGTCTATTTATCCTCACAACCTAGGCACTCTCTTATAAGGGATTTTTTCAAAATTGGGGGAAGAATTATCGTGGAAACCAGAGGAACAAACCAAATCTAAATCAAATTTGGATAGCAATGCCCAAATATATCTATTGGGAAATATGGTTGGCCCAGAATAAAAAAATATTTCAAGAGTAAACCATTAGTCCTAGACAGTGTGCAGTCAAAGAGATTTCCTTATGCACTGAATATAGGCAACATCGAGCGCTACAACAAGATCAAGGCCTGGAACATTACGAAAAAGGTAAATTTATTCTTGAAGAATCCCTCCCTCTCCTCGGCTAGTAAACCATCTTCAAATCCTCAGTGGGCTATAAGGAAAATAGTGGAAGAATTTAAATTGTGGATGAAACACATAGGAAGTATCTTCTCTTTTTCGATGGAGCCTCCCATGGTAATCATGAACCAGCTGGTGCAGGTGGGATCTCATTGACCCTGCTGGAGACAAGTTGGGTACCTTTGCCTGGGGTCTTGGAACCGCAAAAAATAATATAGCCGAACCATATTCTCTATATGTGGGGATAAGAATAGTCAAAGAGCATAACATTTCTCATATTTCAATCTTTGCTGATTCTATGTTGATAGTTAAACAAATTCTCAAAAACAAACAATGGAGAAAAACCTTTTAAATGGCATCCTTCAACGAATCAGGACTATTGTTGAAAGCTTTGGAGAAATTAATCTCTTCCATATCAAGAGAGATATCAATCCTCTTGCTGATCTTTGGGCTAAGACGGATCGAGAATAAGAAAAGGTTAATTTGAAACAAATGGAGTAAGGGGGGCACTCCCCATCCCTTAACTCGTTACTGCTCAAGTCTCTGCCCCAATAGATAGATAATGTATTTTAAGTTATTTTGGTTCCTAGGGCAGTTTTGTAAGGATGTATACAGTCTAGATGATCATAGACAAGGTCCAAAGAGGGTGAGAAAATTTGAAATTTATGTGAAAATACTCCAAATTCTTCGGCTATATGCCTTGATTGTAGACTTGTTTGATGCTGTTAGCTTTGGCACAACCTATTAATACAATCATTCTACAGTTTCTGTTTAAAAAACAAAAATTACATGGAACAATAAACAAGTTAGAATACATATCAGAATAGTTTAGGTAATTTCAACTAAATAAATATCAACTTAAAATACAATAATAACACTTTTAAATAGACAGGTTACAATAAATTCCTGCACCTGGATTTTGGATGAAAGTAGAAATGAGGGGAAGTTTTTTTCCTCGCAGTGGAAGGTAGGGACTAAGAATGCATATTATATTAGATTGATATTCCAGAAATTACACAAGACTCGTACTTGATAAAAGATCATCCCTTCACTATTTATTAGCAATGGCTAAACAAATGTCGTTTGATTTAATTCAAAGTTATTTATATTTTTTTTTCATGATCTTTTCATATGAACCCTTTAAGGCTTTTTAGCTTTTTCATGTTAACATCGTGGAAGACTCCTAATTATTAATACGATTAAAGTTGTCATTATCATCAATATGTTATAATCTTGGGGATTGAACTTCAAACTTTTGCAAAGTGGTAGAATAAGAGGATTTGGCTTTTCATGGAAAGTACATTTTTTAATGATTTTTTTTTTTTTAATTTTAGTTGGAGCTGTTTATAAAGGTAGTTTGGGCCTACTACATTATGGCTGATTGATTCTAGGATAATTATGTTTGTTTTCTTGAATTTATTCTTCCTTTTTATGTGAATTATGTAAGTGTCTTATGTGAATGACAATAAGAATAATAATTACATGAATCATAGAATTAGATACATATATCTTGTGTCTTTTTGGAATAGTTTATGAAGCTATACAATTACATTTCCTCCTATCACACATTGGTTGTGAGGACTGGTCGACGACATCATATAAGCCTCAATATAACATGATCCTTATGTCAGAAGGCACATGCAAAAAGGTAGTTCCCCCCTACTAACATAATAGTTGTTTGGTTGCAGGGTGATTGTGATTATTGGCTTAACCGTCCCCTGCCTCCTTTGTGTGACATATGTACGTGTGAATAATAACATGAATAACAACAATTGAATATGGCTATCTTGTGGAATATTGGAACAACTTCTACAATTATAAAATATCATTCTCTTCCTTCTTTTGCATCGGGATGATGAGGGCTCAAGCATATCTTGATGTTCAATAGGCTCTAAGATTCTCACCATGACTTGGGACTTCAAAACCTTGATTCCCCATTGTGTTGAGAGACACATTTCATAGAAAGGGGGTGAGGTGATGAGCAACATTGTGTTTGTGTAAATATGTATAACATCATAAGGAAATTAAAAAAATATAGTTGATGTCAATACTTCGATCTCGAGTCGACATATATCTCTTTATTGATGTATATTTCTAATATATTATCACATTTAAATATTTTTTGATATTCTCCATTGACATAGATCCATGTTAAACTTGGACCCATTAAGCATTGATACGAATAAAAAAAAATTCAAATTCAAATGTCAATATAGTTAAATAGTCTTTGATGTTAGGAAATGCACTATTTGTGTTGTCAATTTCGTGTCATTTTATGAAGTCTAAAAGCATTATAATAACATGGAGTCTAAAATATAAATTCTAAATCCATGAAAATGAGTGCTCGTATTAGGATATTTATACAATTGAGAGTTGGTTATGATCAACTTGGTCTAATGTCTTTTTAGGTAAAGTGTGTTTCTTTAGTGTTCTTTTGTAACTAACTATTCTGATGGTCATGATTTTTTTCTAGACATAAATTGATATGATAGTTCTTCTTCTCCTCGATATCAATAACACTTTATCCATGACTCAACACCTGATTGGTCCATTATATTTATTTAAAGAGCACAGAGTGTCATTTGCAAACAATAAATTGTTGAAAAATGTCCATGCAATCTATTTTCTTTTTGCATTAAAATGTTGGTTCATGTTGCCATGTTGATGGGACCATGAATTGTTTCCCTCTTTGAGGGTTTTAACAACCTATATTAGTGAATTTTCTCTATGATTTTTTTTGGGTTTATATATTAAGAAACATACTTTTGACTTCTATGGTGTTTATGGTTAGAATAGTGATGGATAGTTGATTGGTTTCAATGCAGTTTTCCTCAGTTTTCACATACATAGATGTAAAATATCTACATGGTTTTTTAATGAAGATATCAAATTATTGAAATGGTAGTTGTGATAGGGGATAATTCCCCACTTACTAGGGTCAAATCAATGGAAAATAAAACAAAATATACTATCGCTATATTTCTAGATCAGTTGTGTATGTCAATGCAACATGAATATATGAAGAAGAATACATGTGGCTAGGCATGTATCCCCCTTTATTTGTATTTCAAAAGTAATCCTGAGAGTGTCTTGAATGCTCTGAATACTCTAAATGCTCTAATCCTCTAATCCTAAGAGTGTCCTGAAAATATCTCTTCCATGTCATACACAACACGAGGGAAAATGAATACCGAGTGAACAATTGTTTAACATGTGGAGACCATTATCTCAAACATTGACTCAATTCTTCCATTGATCTAGTTGATGTAATGGACCTCACTCAACATTAATTATGCATCATGTTATTTGGTATCCCTTTGGAAAAGTATCAATAAGCCCCTCATTGGGTGCTCCAATTTCAACATTGACACTCAACACACCAATAATCAACCTCCATTCCTCTAACAAACTCTACAAATATTTGTAATGGAAAAGTTCATAATACATGTTGTGGTTTAACCATCTCACATTTCCTTGGAATATCCACAAGATTGCACAATTTCTCACACCCTCATACATGGATCAAGATATTATCAATGATAAATTGGGTCCGGTCATATTTATTCCTCTAAATGAACTCCCTCTATGTTTTACATTGGTGTTCATTAGACAATGACTTCAACCCAACATAGAAAAAATGATTAAAACAGATTTGACCATGAGTAACATTATCAACAGAAATAGACTCCCTTGCAATCCTCAACCTAATAAACAATTGTTTAACATGTGGAGACCATTATCTCAAACATTGTCTCAATCTCTCCATTGAGCCACCCGATGTATTGGGCGTCACTCAACATTGAATAATTCCCAATTATGGAGCATGCTATTTGGTATACCTCTGGAAAAATATCAATAATCCCCTCACTGGGTGCTCCCATCTCAACATTGACACTCAATCCACCATTTGTAATGTCCCTTGGGAAAAATATTCCATGTAAACATTTGTTGACACCACAGATTCTTGAGCATCAAGTTCCATATATGTATTTTGTGCATGCACCCCAGCCTTATCCCAATCTTCAACATTAATATTTTTGACATGTGCTTGAGCCCCTTCAACATAAACATTTATTCACATGATTTGTAGATGCAAATCTACCCACAGGCCTGTGGGAAGATTTGTAGTTGTACTTGTGGGAAGAGTTGTAGCATCCAAGGTAGAGTAGTAGAGAGTGAGATCTACTCTGAGGCATGAAGAATCCTTGACCCCAAATTCAAAGACCTTATCTGATGATGAGATGTACCATAGGAGAATATCTATGGGAAAAAGGAAGTAGGTATTTCATGGATTAATGGACCCATATCTCCTACCATATGAGGTTGAATGAAGAAAATTGAGTATATTTGGGTGTCCCAAGGGGGAATTGGTGGGGTTCCCGGATTTCCCACTGTGTTGTCGACTGGTAGAGGTAGTGCACCGATGGGTAAAATGAGTAAAATTAGAAAAAGTACTCCCATTTCCAAAAATAACTCAATAAATGAATAAAATGTACTCTCATTTCCAAAACTAACTAAAATAAATCTAGAGTATGATAAATTGTTTTGATATACTTTTCCATAATGTGATGTAAATTTCTAAAACTTGCAACAACTACATTAACTTATCGGGTTAATGTTCCATATCTAGGGCCCTATAATATTTAACCCATGAGTGACATATGGTTATCATTGCAAGGATTGGTACACCATGGATGGTTGTTAGGGCCTATTCCATGGTCGAAGGCTAAAATTCAGGGAATTGAGCAATAAAATTTACTTTATATGCTTCAAAAAAGTCATGCATTAGGATTTGGGCCATCACACAATTCCCACTTTCCTTTATATGTGCCCAAATGACCACCATATATGAGGATTGTGCCTCTCTATTATTATTTATGCCATTCACCCACCACAAATGTCATCTTGCACCAACCCCACATCGTGAGCAGTGAATGGGGACAACATTGAAATTTCTTCAAACTGTGCATGTATGCGTCGAAATTTGACATGGTTAGAATAGACACATGGATTGATGGTATGGGAGGGTTTCAATAATCAAGGATGTATGATGTCCCCATATAATATTTTAGATCGTCCACATTTGCATCAACGTTCATCATGTTGTACCTCTCATTGTCATCATTCGTCATTCCCTTCTATAGAATCGTTGTTGGAACTATCTTGAAATTTGTCATGGAAATTCAAATACACCCATCAAAAATTTATTCCACCAACCTCACACAATGAGAAGTGAATGGGGACAACGTTGAAATGTTTTCAATATATGCCTGTATGCATCAAAATTTGACATGGTTAAACTAGATAGTTTCCTTGAAGGTATGGGAGGGTTTCGATACTTAAGGATGTTTGATGTCCCTGCATAATATTTGAGATCATCCATGTTTGCATCAACGTTCAATATAATGGATGTATCATAGTGATCATAGTGAATGGGGCCTGCCTTGAAGGTGAATGAGCATAGTGAAATTTCTTCCACTAACCCCGCATAGTGAGCAGTGAATGGGGCCAACGTTGAAATTTCTTCAAATTGTGCAAGTATGCGTCGAAATTTGAAATGGTTAGACTAGAAACATGCCTTGACGGTATGGGACTAGGGTTTCAAGACTCAAGGAATATGTCTGATGTCCCGGCCACATAATTTGTAAGATCTTCCATGTTTGCAACAACGTTCATAATGGGGCATCTCATATTTGTCAAATGTCGTTGTTTCCATTCGTAGAATCTTTGTTGGAACTCTCTTGAAAAGTCATGGAACTTCTAATTCAACCACCACAAATGTCATCCACCGATCCCGCATAGTTAGCACTAGTGAATGGGGCCAATGTTGAAATTTCTTCAATATGTGTCTATATGCATCGAAATTAGACATGGTTAGACTAGACACATGCCTTGACGGTATGGGAGGGTTTCAAGACTCAAGGATGTTTGATGTCCCAGCCACATAATCTTTGAGATCGTCCATGTTTGAAACAACTTTCATAATGGGGTGTCTCATATGTGTCAAATGTCATTGTTTCCATCCATAGAATCTTTGTTGGAACTCTCTTGAAATGTCATGGAACTTCCAATTCAACCACCACAAATGTTATGCATCGACCCCACATAGTTAGCACTAGTGAATGGGGCCAACGTTGAAATTTCTTCAATATGTGTCTGTATGCATAAAAATTAGACATGGTTAGACTAGACACATGCCTTTATGGTATGGGAGGGTTTCAATACTCAAGGATGTTTGATGTCCCAGCCACATAATCTTTGAGATCGTCCATGTTTGAAACAAATTTCATAATGGGGTGTCTCATATTTGTCAAATGTTGTTGTTTCCATCTGTAGAATTTTTGTTGGAACTCTCTTGAAATGTCATGGAACTTTCAATTCAACCACCACAAATGTTATGCATCGACCCTGCATATTGAGCACTAGTGAATGGGGCCAACATTGAAATTTCTTCAATATGTGCCTGTATGCATCGAAATTTGGCATGGTTAGACTAGACACATGCCTTGATGGTATGGGAGGGTTTCAAGAATCAAGGATGTATGATGTCCCGACCACATAATATTTGAGATCGTCCATGTTTGCAACAACATTCATAATGGGTGTCTCATTGTCAAATGTCATTGTTTCCATCTATAGAATCTTTCTTGGAACTCTCTTGAAATGTCATGGAACTTCCAATTCAACCACCAAAAATGTCATGCATCGAACTTGCATAGTGAGGAGTGAATGGGGCCAACGTTGAAATTTCTTCAATATGTGCCTGTATGCATTGAAATTTGACATGGTTAGACTAGAAACATGCCTTGACGATATGGGAGGGTTTCAAGACTTAAGGATGTATGATGTCATACAGAAACATTTTGAAAAAATTTCAACGTTGGCCCCATTCACAGGTCATCATTGGCCATCATGTACACTAGCCCTAGTATAATGTCTTTTAATAGTTGTTTCCTTTAAAATTTGACCGACCAGAAAATTAAAACGAAATGAGAAGAGCCCTAGTACAATGTCTTTTAATAGTTGTACTCTAGTCAATAAGACCCACAAACCCTTTTTGAAGTGTCGTTATTATAGAAAACTTGTCGCAACATCCGTAAAATGAAACATATTTATAGATTTTATAACGTTGCAATTCCGACAATCATTGACCAAATCAAAATTGAATTGGTCAAAATACTAGGTAACCGTTGGAGGGGGAAAACCTAGTTTCCACAATGTCGCAACTGTGACCACTGTCTTCACAAATGTGGCAAGAGAGATGACTATGTAACAAACGTGGAAAGAGAGATGACTATGTGGAAAATTTCACAAGAGAGATGACTACATGGAAAGAGAGACGAAAACGTGGCAAGAGAGACGTCAACGTGGAAATAGCGACGTTATCGGGCAATATGGAAAAAAAAATTTAAAATTTCCTCCATTTTTCGACAGTGTGGCCAATTTTTTCCATAACACCGCAAATAGAATGTTGGAATTTTTACAATATGTACTAGAGTTGCAAATTGATAAATGAATGCATCCCAAGTTTGCCCTTGTTTTTCCAATTCGGATAAAACAAGGAGTTTGATCAGGCCATGGTGAAAAACGTTTTTGTGGGGGTTGGTTACATTCTTCTTCACTTGAGAGGACATCTTCTCTAAGATATTTAAAAATTAGAAGGGAAAATTCAATGGTTTATTGAACTGGAAGTGAGCTAACAATCTAAAATGATACGCTTTAAAGGTGGAATATCTGCCTTCACATGTGATCAACCTGGTGATGACTATGAGAGGGTTTATCATCTCCTCTTTTATCCACTCCTTGGAGTATCCTTTAGCTCCAAAGATGTTCTGGAATTTTGGTTTAAAAACCCTGTTATAGCTTGAGCGCAACAACTTGTGGTTTTTAAACCATCTACCTCCCACTCTTGGAAGCTTTGTGGCTGCAACTATGGATTCCTCTGAGAGCCCAAAGGTGAGAGACCTCATGCGCGCTTCGTTCCCAATAAAATCAAGGGAAAATTGCATTGATATGCCATCATCGTGGCCTTGCAAGTGGGATAAAAATGGCTTCCAGCCTACACACAAAAACACCTCCCTGCACTCTGAAAACTGAGGGATGGCGAAGAGGTCTGCGTAGGAAGATGGTTCATACCATTTGGGCATCGTGATGGTGTGAATAAATGAACATAGGATAAATTCACCAATAGGGTGCGATGGGGCCAAGGAATGGCACAATTTGAATAGAGGTCGAGCGCAATTTGAGAAAAGGAACCAATAAACAGAGGCTGAGCACGTTTTAAAGCAGGGGAAAATGAAAATGGCATAGGTGAATTGGAATAATAGGATAACCCAATCCTATTTTGAATGCGCCTAGGGTGGAATTGGTTGCACACATGTGCACACGAGTTGCCATGTTTGAGAAAAATTGAATTTGAAGGCTCATTTTTGGGGGCAATGTTAATGATGCGAAGTTAGATCAATGTCCAATTATTTTGAAATGGACATTTGATCATGAAAATGTCTAATGTTTGCATCTTCAATCTTGATTTCCATAAACTAGTTCAATTAAATGTCAATGATTCCTGGTTACCTGAAAATTGTGGACAATTACTGGTGTATATTTTCATATGGAAATTCCTTCAACACCTCATACGACACTTCATACGACACCTCATACGACACTTCATATGGTACCTCTGTGTTAAATACATTTTTACCTCATGTAATGGATAGCCTGCAATCTTGGAATGGTTTTGACAATCACAGTGATTAAGAGTAGAGGCAGAGTGTTCCATTGTTATATATTTTTCCACCATGCTTACTCAATCCAATCGCATAAGACATGTAATTTCAATCCTATAATGAACATTCTGTAATGAAAATAAGCCAATAAAGTGGTCTGTTAAGGATATGTACAGCAATTTGTAGCACACAGGGGATTTAGCATTTCAAAAATAAAATGACTACTAATGTAATAACCTATATCATGAAAACAATACATAATTTTTTACAAAGATTGACATCTCTAGGTAGTGATCATTTTTCAACTCATGAACCCCTCCCCCACACCTAAGTATTCTTACACCTCACAATAAAACATATAGGAAACTAGTCATCTCTCCCAATAGTAGAAGATTTACAGCTTGTTAAGCGTAGAGATAAATTTCACAGATTGATCTAACGAGATGGTTAAAAGATTGCCCGACCTATAGGATAAGAGATCCTTTATATAAATAAGAAGAGGTAGGCAAGTGAGTTTCAAGATAGTCTTAGAGTAAGTTCCCAATGGAAAGTTTACGGAGTTCATTAACATTAGCTTAATCATACATACTTCATGTCAGCTTTGTATACAAGTAATGCCGTACATCAGGACCAATTTAAATTTATTATTTACTTTTTTTTAGATTACCATCCTCGCTAGGTAGAGTGCCCCACTACCAGAAAGCATGTTCAATACTCCGGTGGGTTTACCTAGTCATACCACAGGCCAGTACCCACTACCAGCATACCTGTTTAGTATCCCGGTGGGTTATCCTCTTACACCCTTAGATACTGGCCCTCCATCTTATAGTATTTTACTATAAGATTACTTTATGAAAGAAGATTGGGGGACAGCTCTCAAAACAACTTTTCCTTTCTTCTTTTTTTTTCAATTGGGATGGTATTTATGTTAGAGGATGACTTTCCATTATGTATTCTTTAGTGATTGTCCTGATGTAAGGGGTACTTAAGAATACATGGCCTATCTAAAGATATGATATAATCAATCTATTTAGTGTGCAGTGGATGGTACCATTGAGAAAGAACAGAAAGGTATCTCTAGGCTCAACTCAATTTCTTATTTTGTAGTTATTGTGATGTGTCCATGACTAACCACTAGTCAGACCTCCTTGTTACTTTTTGATAAAGATAATTTACTCACTTACTCAGGTTTCTTGGGAAAACTGTACGAGATACCTATAATCTTGATGGTTATGGTATCACTTCCTTATATAGTGGTGGAGATTTTCAAGAAAAACTATTTTTTTTAAATGCCTTAAGAAAAAGAGAAGATGATTTTTTTTGAAAAAAATGGCTAATTAGAGCAAGTCAATATTCATTTGATGCTTAGCATACAACAAGGTTCAATTGTAACAATGTTTTTAATAAAAATCCTTCTTTTATATTTCCTTGAAACTGTCTACTCCTGGTGAAATAAATACCTACAGAAATCTCTAGAATTGCTCATTAACAAAATTAAAAAAATATTTACATATGTATAGTAGAAAATTCATAAAATATTCAAGAACAAGGGGGGACTTCCCCATATATTAAGGCCAATTCCTTGTCACTTGACATGACCTATAGAAATACTTGTTTGGAAATGGGCTTATGATAAATTTGAGTTGATGTCCATTTACTACAAAGGAGACTTGTCCATCATCAATTTTTTTGATTTTCATAGCTCCATTGTCATATACAATGACTACCTCGTAAGGACCCAACCACCAGGTGGTGATTTTTCCTTTGAAGGTTTTAAATCAGGAATAAAACAACAGATCCAAATCACTAGGTTGGAAATGTTTCTTCTTAATAAAATTGTCATGCCACTTGCTCCTCTGGTTTTGGACTAACATGGTTCATTGGAAGGCATATTTCCTGATCTCATACAACTCATTCAATTGTAGGGATTGTTGTTTTTGAGAATCATCTAAGTTTAATCCCAATTCTCTGGCAATACGAAAGGTCCTTACCTAGAATTCTATTGGTAGAAGTACTTGTTTCCCGTACACTAGCTCATAAGGGGTATGCCTAGTGGTGTTTCTCCAGGTGGTTTGGTATGCCCACAAAGCCTCTGGAAGCCTATCAACCCAATCCCAGTGATGTAATTGAATAGTATTGGTCAAGATAGCTTCTAGAACTTTGTTTGTAGTCTCTACCTAACCATTATCTTGCAGGTGGTATGGAGAATATTTACAGTGTTTAATCCCATATTTCCCTGTTAGCTCTTTCATCAGCTTGGAAGTGAATTGGGTGCCTTGGTCTATAAAAATTTCATGAGGGACACCAAAGTGGGTAAACATGTTTTCATAAATGAATTCGACAACATATTTTTTTGTAGCCCTAAATAGGGTTTTTTCCTCTACCCACTTAGTGACATAGTCTGTACAAACCAAAATACAGTTCTTCTTGTGGGACATGGGTGAAATTGGTCCTACATAGTCAAGGGCCCATTTTTTGAAAGGTTTTATCATAACTTGGGCACGCAAGGGAATTTCTTCAGTTGACGTAGGTATTCCTATCCTTTGGCAACTATCACAACTTCTCACATACTTGGAAACATCTTTGAAAATGATAGGCCAATAGTAACCTAAATGTAACACCTTATATGTTGTACGTTTGTCAGAAAAATGGCCACCACATGGTCCATCATGACAACTTCGTAGTATTTTTGATACCTCATGCTTTCAGACACATCTACGAATAATCAAATCAGGACCTGTGTGAAAAACTTCATGGCCAACGCAAGAGTAATTAGCACTTTTCATGATAATTTTACGTTTTTCATGAGGTGACAAATGAGACGGTAACTTCCTAGTAGCCATATAGTTTTCCATATTTGCAAACCACATGGTATTTACAGAGAGGGAAAAAAGATGCTCATATAAGAAACTATCATCTACAGGAATATCATCATCCTCATTTTTTATTTGTGAAATAAAATCCGCTACCAAATTATCCTTTCTAGGTTGGTCAAGAATGGTGATGTTAAACTCTTGCAATAGCAGGAGCCACCTAGTCACTCGACCATTAGTTATGGGTTTATTCATGATAAATCTAATGGCGGAATGATCTGTATGTACAAATACTTTGTAACCTGTAATGTAATGACCAAACTTATTGATAGCATGAACTACTTCCAAGAATTCCTTTTCGGTAACTGTGTAGTTTATATTGGCAAGGGATAAGTTCTTGCCTACAAAATAAATGGAATAGGATTGTTGGTCTTATTTCTTCCCTAGTACCCCTCCTATTGCAGTGTCGTAGGCATCAATAGATATGTGAAATGGGAGAGTCCAATTGAGCCCTTTAAGAATTGGTGCCACAAACAACTTAGTTTTCAGGGTTTCAAAGGTGGTTTGACACTGCTCAGTCCAAACAAAATCAACATCCTTTATTAACAGTCCAAACATAGGTGCAAAAATATTTGTAAAATTTTTAATAAACCGTCGGTAATATCCTGCATGTCGAAGAAAGCTTCTCACCTCTTTCTAATTTTTGGGGGGTGGAAGTCTGACGATGACCTCAATCTTTGCAGGATCAAATTTTATCCCTTCAAATGAAACATGAAGTCCTAGAACCACTCCTTTAGTCAACAACATTTTACATTTTTTATGACTTAGAGACAGGTTCATTTCTTGGCATCTCATAAGGAATTTTTCTAATTTATCTAAGGCTTCCTGGTAAGTGTTTCCATAAACTGTGAAGTCATCCATGTAGACCTCCACACAATCATGAATAAGATCAACAAATATTCCTAGTACTGCTCGTTGAAATGTAGAAGGAGAATTACACAATCCAAATGGAAAGACCCTATAGGCATAGGTGCCCCAAGGACAAGTAAATGTGGTCTTGTATTGGTCCTCAGGTTCTATAAGAATTTTATTGTACTCGTTGTACCCATCTAAAAAGGAGAAATCCTTCAGAGTGGCTTTGTTGAGTTCCCGAAAATCAACACAAATTCTCCATTTCCCGGTCACATTCTTTGGGACCACTACAAGCAGGGATACCCACTTACTGTCAGAGATGGGATAAATAAATCCAACATTTAATAACTTTTGGATATCCTCTTTTACTATATCCTTGAGTGCTGGGTTCATCCTTCTCTGGGGTTTCCAAATAGGCGATACTTCCCCTTGGGTAAATATGTGATGGATGCATGTGTCAGGGTGTATACCCTTCATGTTAGTGTATTCCCAAGTGAATGCTCCTGTTTGTTCTTTAAGGATACTTACTAACTGTTTCTGTTGGTCTGCATCTAGCCTAGAGTTTATATGTAAAAATTTCCCTGGACTAATCTCGTAGGGCATGGTATAAGACATGGCAGACTCATCTATCTCGAAGATAAAAGATGTCGAAGACAAAATGGATGGGTCCAATTGTTCCTGAAATTATTCCCCAAACATGTACTCAAATTGGGGAAAATATTGTGGAAAATAAACACATGTGATAGCATAAATGAACTGGTTTAGCACATTTTCCGTTGTGTGCTCTTGAAGTGCCCAGGCATGGTCACTTGGCAATACGGGTTCTTCCCATTCCTCATTCTTGTATGGACATTAAAGCCACCATACATTCTCCATGATAGGTTGATTTGGAGGGTATATGGTGAGTTTTTGGATCGGAAGTCCATTTGAGATGGTCATTTCTCCCTCTGTACAGCCAATAAATGCATTGGTTTTGGCTAAACAAGGTATTTCCAAAATGACGGGATGGCATTTGGTAGGATATTTTGAGTGAATGAAAAGAAAGTCAACTGGGTACTCCCATGAGGCTAAAGTAACTATGATATCATCCATAATTCCTTCAGGTATGACCCTAGTTTTATCTGCTAATTCCAAAATGGTTGGGGTAGGTCTAAGAAGAGGTTTTAACTGTAATTGCTCCAAGGTAGTAGCGGTCATAACATTGATGGCTGCCTCTAGTTCTATGAGAGTATTTCCAATGGAGACCTCATTAATGGTTATGGTCAATATGGGGTTTCTTGGGTTTCCATATTTTGCTAGCTTTGACTGCTCTGATATATATTCATAAAGTTCTCCTATCAAATGTACTATTGGAGGATCCTTCTACTTCTTACCTAGTTTATTAACACACAATCCTTTGACTACCTTAATGTAGATTGGAATACCCTTAAAGGATTGAAGAAAGGGAATCTTGACACAAATATTCTTCAATTCATTCAAGATGTCAAATTCCGGTCGGGTGGTAGGTTTCTCGATTATTAATTTGTTTGGATAAGGAGGGGCCTTCGTAATTTGTGAAGGTTCATTTTGGGGAAGCTTGGGTTCTTTCTCCTTAGGAATAATAACTTCTTCCCACCTGGTGTCATCCATTGGTTGTTTGGTGGTTTCTTCTTCTTCTTCTTCTTGGATGACTACTAAAGGTCTCTACCTATCCAAAACATTTCCCAATCTTAGTTGAATCTCCTGTAATGGAACAGGACTAATGACATATGTTGGGAAGGCCTGCATCTCAACATTGTGAAGAGGTTGAGTGGGACTATTATTGGGATTGGACACTGGTTGTGTCGGTAATAATGTTGGTCTCAGGGAGATTGCATTATGATATTGTAGCAGTTGTTGTTGTGGAATAGGAGGCAAAGGTGGTGGAAAAAAACCTAGTAGAAGTTGAAGAGTGTTCGGTGGAAACTGAGGATAAGGATGGTTATACATAGGGACAAGTGGAGCTTGAAGGTTTCCTTGGTTATGCCCTCCTCTCCATCCTTGAAGCCAAGGATGTTGGTACTAAGTAGACCAGTTTTTCCAACTTGGTGAGTTCCATTGTTGTTGTTGTTGATAATAGGGTGCAACTTGAGATTGTAGATCTGGGTATGTGGGATGGTTCCTAGGATGCCATGGCCTCCTAGGTGCATAAGAGAGATCCCCGAGATCCCCACTCCTATATATGGATAATAAACTAGGCAATGATGGACATTTCTCAGTTGAATGGTCTTCTATGTAGAATCCACAAAATGAAATGTTATCTAATGGGAATTCCCTTGAGGAATTATTCCTCTCGCATCTTGGGAAATATATGCTCATTTCCCCATTTTCTGCCTCCTGTTTCTTTTTAATATTTAGGGTGTCCAACTAGTAACCTATTTTCCTTAAGATATTTGTTTTGAAAATTTCTAAAATGTTCCCTATCTATGCTCTCATGATACCACCTGAACTAATTGGTTTTAAGTTTCTGTTGTAAGGGTCCTGAACATTCTTTCTTGTTTGAGCTCTGCTCCTTGAGTAATTCTTACACATTTCACATATTTTGGAAAATGGTTTATGAGAGATGTCACCTAATGCCATTAGGTTAAGCATATATAGGTATTCTTCTGAAATTCCCTTAAGGAAAAGAACCCTGATTGCATCCTATGGGAGGTCATGGTATTTTGATTTCCAGGAGATATAACCAAATCGTTCCATATAATCCTCAAGGGTCTCGTCTTCTAACTATTGTATTTTGAAAATATCATTATGTGATTCTTTGGTCTTGCAGTAGTCTTGGTAATTCCTAAGAAACATATCTTTCATGGCTTCCCAAGACCTAATACTGGATTCTCCCAACCCAATGAACCATCTTAGTGCGAAGTCCTTGAGGGTGTCAAGAAAGAGTTTTAGTTTTTGGGCATCCTATAAGTAGTTGTAGCTTCTACACAAGATGTTGAATTCAAATAGGAAGGTATCTGGATCTTCACCGCTTTTACCATAAAAGTTTGGCAATGTTGAGAGAGGAATTTTTTTCATGTTGACATTTGGGGTGGTCTCCAAAATTGGAAACTCGAAGGTAGTTTCGGTTTGGCTTCCAACCTATTCTTTCTCCCCGTGTATTACTTTGTTGTGATCCCCCTGATCATCCATACAAGTTTGGTTTCCAAAATGAGAGTACCTCGGTGGTTTTATCTTTGAATAAAATAAGGTTTCCCTCTCATGGAAAGGTATTCCTAATGTCTGGATGTATGGGACTCTACTCGAGCTAGTTGAGATTATTGGTGCCTTTTTTTGTTTTAATTTGAGAGATAATTACATTGGTTGAACTACCAAACAAAATATTCACCTGTTCAGGTCTATGATGTCTTCAAAGTTAGGATCTCCTAGTGGTGGTGTAAAATCAAAGGTCGTATTGTTTGGTTATGTGGAAGGATAGAGTGGTCTTGCCTCTTGTTCCACTATTACTGATGCTTCAATTTTCTGTTCTATAGTGCTCCCTATCTTAGTCTTTTCAGAGACTACTTTATCTCTTTGGGTTGAGCTAGCTCCTTTTTTTCAGTATCGTTTTGTGGAATTTATGAGTGGAGCGTTCCTTCCCCCAAAACGGTCGAAAGGAACCTTGGTTGAAAGATATGATTTAGATTTAATGTATCTACCTTTTGGGTCTCTAGGCCTGTTCATGAAAGAAAACAAAAAGAAAAAGAAAAACTACCATTGGGTTTGGAGGAGCCTACAATAGTAGATGCGCAGTTTCTTACCTCAAACTATGTACCCTAAGTAACCTTTGAACAAAGGAACGATGGATAGTCTTAAGAAGGCAAATGAAAACCCTACTTAAAGAAAACTAAATTAATCATAATAATAAGCAAAATCAAACTATCTATCTAATAAGAGATAACAATAGCAAACTACTTTAATTAACCTACTCAAATTCAATAAGCAACTATCCTATGAAAGCAAAGTAGACAAGCAAGCAACTAGCCTATTAAAGCAAGTAAACAAGAAAGCAAACAACTAACTAACCTATGATAAATTCTACAAGTAAACTAATTAAGATTACTCAATAAACAACTAATTAAGCTAAGAAACAAATGAACTCTATTCTTAAATTAAACTTCACAACTACTTCAAATTTATGAAAGTAAATCTACTGAATTGAAAGCATTATGATATTAAAAGTAATTAACAACTAATAATTAACCTATTATAAGAAATATATTCCTTAATCTACCAAAGAAAAAAGACTATCTATCCTACAAAAGCAAGGAAATTATCTTCTAATGTATGAAATCAAGGAAGCCATCTTCTAATCTATGAAATCAAGAAAACTCAAATATAGT
The DNA here is from genome assembly GCA_032191745.1 of Picea mariana. Taxonomy (NCBI): domain Eukaryota; kingdom Viridiplantae; phylum Streptophyta; class Pinopsida; order Pinales; family Pinaceae; genus Picea; species Picea mariana. The sequence continues at coordinate 35,270 of JASDQU010373701.1, read as the reverse complement.
GTTGATGGTTATGTCTCCGGTGTCTTATAATATCACGATGACACTTAACAATAAATGATAATTCAAGAGGGATAAATTCAATATTGACTTCGATAGAAAAGTGAAAAGTGTGAATTAGGCAATCCAGTGAGAACTAAGCCATTATAGAAACAACATCAACTATCCTACATATCCATGTGATTATTCAATCACGCCTTAATCATCAACAATATAAAGACACTATTCTAGTAAATTCAATTGCATTCTATACTAATTAAGAAAACTCATACTACACTAAACTCAATAACCAACTTTGAATTGAAACTGCAAATTAGATCTATGAAAGAAATTGCATAAACTAAACTAAACTAGTCCTATTTTAATAATTCAAATTGAAAAAGAGGAAACGCTCATAAAACGGAAATTAAATACTGTTTCAGCATATGACAAGAAAGCAAATGAGAAAACTAAATGACAATTTAAATAAGCAAAGCTAAATAACAACTATATAAATAAACTGGAATTGAAAACTAAAGACTAATAACTATCCATCCACCGAAGCCTTGTCAAAGAAATCATGAATTAAAAACTATGTTTTAAACTCTGTTCTTAAACTCTATTTCAACATAAAAGAAAATCTAATTTATCATCTAGTTATACACAGGGTTAGTATCTAAGCTTGCAACATTATTTCTTATCAACTAACAAATCATTGCATATTAATAATAGCCTCCATAATATTCTGCAAAACTGAACTAAAGTAATTAAATCATAAACAACAAGTTATACAGTAAAGAAGCAAAATGAAAATGCATGTACAGAAAATGAATAAAAAAGGGACAACTACACTATTCAATTCATAAGAAAACTAATTGGATATTCACCCAGACTGTTGGTGCCCCCCCTAGCAAGTCGTGGCTAATATTCAAAGGCAAACCACGAGATCAACACCATGAATTCACCATTAAAATAAAAAAAACAGTCTTTACACAGTTTTAGCAAAATGAAAATAGAAAAACGGAGATGAATTGGCTTTGTCTCTCAAACACTCTACTTAACAATTGTCTGACCACTGAGATGGTATTTATAAGTTTTACAAGATGAGAATTCGACCACTGGAAGGGTCGACCCTCTCTAAAAATAAAAAATCGCATTTAAGATGCCCTAACTGTCGGTAGCTTCTAGAAATAAGGCAAGCCAATAATCGCCCAACATAACAACTTGTTGGGCCCCAACAACTCTCCTTATATTTTTACAAAATTTAAAGGGCCCCTATTAAAATCTTGATAATTAAAATGAGCTACAGAATCAACCTTTTCAAATAGTTCTATGCCTTGGCTTGCTTTGAGACAAACTTAAGACATTCACTATAGTATGAAACATTCATTACAAGAGTATATGTCAAAAGTTAGAAACGAACATAAAAATCTCAATTTAAACAAAAACGTTAATTTTTATCAAATGTTTATTTTCGTCTAAATTATGATTATGTGTTCATTCTTTTGCTCATTAGCAAGTTTGACTATTTTGAATAATGTGTTCAATACTTCATCAAATTTTATCTTGGTTGGTTTCTCATTTTCATGAAATCATTTGGTGATATTAATTAATTAAATTATTTTTTCATTTTGCATCTCATTTCAAAATAATAATAATCAAAGAATTATTTATCATTTGTTTGATTTTGTAAAAAACCAAAATTAATATTTTTTCTTCATTAATTTGAAGCTTTTAGATCATATTTGAAAACAAATTATAAATAATGTTTGTTTATAAGTTATAGTTAGTTTAAATTCATTTTTGATTTTTCTAGATTTTGTTTTATTCACAATTTTTAGGTTATTAATTTAGGTTTCTTTTTGTTTCACAGGTTTTTATTATCAAATATTTGATACGGATCTGATCATGGCTTGATTTTATTATCTAAATACGTTCAAGATGATTGATCCAAAAATAATTTTGGATTTCTACAAATAATTATATGAGCAACAACAGATAAAATTTGGAAAGGCGTCAAGATCAGACACACGATTTTGCAGGACTGATTGCAGCCAAACCGTGAGAAATTTGGAGAAACGGTTGAAAATCCAAAACCAAAATGGACCCATTTACCTTCCGCGTAGATATTTTTCCAAACAAATGCACGATTTGAGAGATATTTGGGTCTCTTTTAGAGGCAAATTTCAGGTGGCGGAAATTAATAGTGACGCCCAGACTGTTCATTTATTTTATAAATATATGAGAAAGATCAGAGCCAAGAGGATCCAAGAATTGGAGAGGAGGATTTTAATTCTTTCTCTTTTGTACATTATTTCTTTTGTAAACTTTTATTTCTTTTCAAATGGATTAATGGATGGCTGAAAGCTTTGGGAGAATGGACGAGTATTTTTAAAGAAGAATATGGAATTCCAAGTCGCTTAATGGATTTTGTCCTGTAAGTAAAATGGTTTTATTTTCATATAATATCTTCATATTCTTTCAATAATTGATTATGCATTGATTTAAATAGCTTTAGTCTTTTTTATCAATACATGGTTAATTATTATTATTTATATATTAATTTTTCCAATCTTTAAGAGTTTATTATCCAAAACAATTCTTCCAGGACTACAATATGGGCATGTGATTTTGAGAAAGAATATGGGAAAGGAATTCATCTTTAGATTTAGGTCTGTGTGATACTTATTCCATTTTATTCTTTCATTATTGTTATATTATGAAAATGTTATAACGGTTGATTTTAGCTTTACCTTGTCAATCATATGGTGTTTTCATACTGTTAAATGTTATATGATGCCCATAATTTCTTATTCCATTTTTTATGTGTGATCAATCAATCATTCGATTATTATGGAATTTATTTCTAATGTTAAATGATGGATAATATCAATACCCAGAATTGAGTTTTCTTTCGTTCTTTAATATTGATTATCTTAAGATCACACGATTTTTAATTAGTTGTCTTCTTGTTGTTATTAATTTACTCCAATATCAAATACTTCTTTGAATGTATTCTGGAAGTGCTAGTATTGTTCTGTTATAGGTTCCCCGTAACAATAGTACAACCAGGAGCTCATACAACACAGAAATATAAATACCAGTTTCGTTGATTAGCGATAGGTTATTATGTGTGTTATTTAGTTAAGTTGTTTATGAATGAAACAATGAATGTATGGTTCAGCTTTGACTATCCACATGTTCATATTTCATTAAATTTTTTTGCAAGTTTCTTTAAATTTATAAAAGAAAAACAATAAATATTTTTATGTGTTTTCTTTATCTGCTTCCTAGAAGCAATCATTTTTCACATCGATTTTTGTAAGTTTCGATTAAAACTTGCATCTTGTAAATCATGTAAATAAACGAGGCTTGTATATCTTCTTCTTAAATACAACTACTATAGTTACATTTGAACATATGTACATATAGATAGTGTGTTTAGTAATTAGTTAGTCATTTCTCTCTTTTATTCGTTTCTTTTAGGATTCTTAGATTGGCTAACGGAGCC
>JASDQU010373701.1:15741-29568 GCA_032191745.1 Picea mariana | reverse complement strand
AGGCAAGGCAATAAATCTACGTCCTAACCTACTGTCACAAGGCAATTAACCCAGATTAAATAGTTGGGTCAAGATTTTATTCTTTCTAGGGGCTATCTGATCAGGATTAGATGGTCTGATCAGATGTCTTCACTAATTCTAACCTAGGGGATATCCAACCAGGATTAGATGGTCTGATCATATTTATTCACTAGTTCTAACCTAGGGGCTATCTGACCAAGATTAGACAGTGTGATCAGATGCATTCACTAACCTATAAACATTGAAAATTTAAAAGAACTTGGTCATGCTTGAAAGGTATGACCAAGTTGCTATTATTGCATGGGGCCTTTGTTTCAATTCTTTTTAGCCCTCTTTTCTTTTTCTTTCTTTTTCTTTTCTTTTTTCTTTTTCTTTTTTCTTTTTTCTTTTTCTTTTTTCTTTTCTTTTTACAAATTATTTGAAGAATGCAATATCATTTGTCAACCAAATCACTAGATACAGATAATATCCAAGTCATAAGATGGTTCCCATAAATCATGGGGTGATAACAGGGGCCAACATTGAAATTTCTTCAAACTGTTCATGTATGCGTCGAAACTGTAAATGGTTAGACTAGAAACATGCCTTGACGGTATGGGACTAGGGTTTCAAGACTCAAGGAATATGTCTGATGTCCCGATCACATAATTTGTGAGATCTTCCATGTTTGCAACAACGTTCATAATGGGGCATCTCATATTTGTCAAAGGTCATTGTTTCCATCCGTAGAATCTTTGTTGGAACTCTCTTGAAATGTCATGGAACTTCTAATTCAACCATCACAAATGTCATGCACCGATCCCACATAGTTAGCACTAGTGAATGGGGCCAACGTTGAAATTTCTTCAATATGTGTCTGTATGCATCGAAATTCGACATTGTTAGACTAGACACATGCCTTGATGGTATGGGAGGGTTTCAAGACTCAAGGATGTTTGATGTCCCAGCCACATAATCTTTGAGATCGTCCATGTTTGGAACAACTTTCATAATGGGGTGTCTCATATTTGTCAAATGTCGTTGTTTCCATCCATAGAATCTTTGTTGGAACTCTCTTGAAATGTCATGGAACTTCCAATTCAACCATCACAAATGTTATGTATCGACCCCACATAGTTAGCACTAGTGAATGGGGCCAACGTTGAAATTTCTTCAATATGTGTCTGTATGCATCAAAATTTGAGATGGTTAGACTAGACACATGCCTTGATTGTATGGGAGGGTTTCAAGACTCAAGGATGTTTGATGTCCCAGCTACATAATCTTTGAGATCGTCCATGTTTGAAACAACTTTCATAATGGGGTGTCTCATATTTGTCAAATGTCGTTGTTTCCATTTGTAGAATCTTTGTTGGAACTCTCTTGAAATGTCATGGAACTTTCAATTCAACCACCACAAATGTTATGCATCGACCCTGCATATTGAGCACTAGTGAATGGGGCCAACATTGAAATTTCTTCAATATGTTCCTGTATGCATCGAAATTTGGCATGGTTAGACTAGACACATGCCTTGACGGTATGGGAGGGTTTCAAGACTCAAGGATGTATGATGTCCCGACCACATAATATTTGAGATCGTCCATGTTTGCAACAACGTTCATAATGGGTGTCTCATTGTGAAATGTCATTGTTTCCATCTATAGAATCTTTCTTAGAACTCACTTGAAATGTCATGGAACTTCCAATTCAACCACCAAAAATGCCATGCATCGAACTTGCATAGTGAGGAGTGAATGGGGCCAACATTGAAATTTCTTCAATATGTGCCTGTATGCATTGAAATTTTACATGGTTAGACTAGAAACATGCCTTGACGATATGGGAGGGTTTCAAGACTCAAGGATGTATGATGTCATACAGAAACATTTTGAAAAAATTTCAACGTTGGCCCCATTCACAGGTCATCATTGCCCATCATGTACACTAGCCCTAGTATAATGTCTTTTAATAGTTGTTTCCTTTAAAATTTAACCGACCAGAAAATTAAAACGAAATGAGAAGAGCCCTAGTACAATGTCTTTTAATAGTTGTACTCTAGTCAATAAGACCCACAAACCCTTTTTTAAGTGCCGTTATTATAGAAAACTTGTCGCAACATCCGTAAAATGAAACATATTTATAGATTTTATAACGTCGCAATTCTGACAATCATTGACCAAATCAAAGTTGACTTGGTCAAAATACTAGGTGACTGTTGGAGGGGGAAAACCTAGTTTCCACAATGTCACAACTGTGACCACTATCTTCACAAATGTGGCAAGAGAGATGACTATATAACAAACGTGGCAAGAGAGACGACTATGTGGAAAATGTCGCAAGAGAGACGACTACGTGGAAAGAGAGACGAAAACGTGGCAAGAGAGACGTTAATGTGGCAATAGCGACGTTATTGGGCAATATGGAAAAAAAAAATCAAAATTTCCTCCATTTTTCGACAGTGTGGCCAATTTTGTCCATAACACCGCAAATAGAATGTTGGAATTTTTACAATATGTACTGGTGTTGCAAATTGATAAATGAATGCATCCCAAGTTTGCCCTTGTTTTTCCAATTCGGATAAAACAAGGAGTTTGATCAGGCCATGGTGAAAAACGTTTTTGTGGGGGTTGGTTACATTCTTCTTCACTTGAGAGGACATCTTCTCCAAGCTCTTTAAAAATTAGAAGGGAAAATTCAATGGTTTATTGAACTGGAAGTGAGCTAACAATCTAAAATGATAGGCTTTAAAGGTGGAATATCTGCCTTCACATGTGATCAACCTGGTGATGACTATGAGAGGGTTTATCATCTCCTCTTTTATCCACTCCTTGGAGTATCCTTTAGCTCCAGAGATGTTCTGGAATTCTGGTTTAAAAACCCTATTATAGCTTGAGCGCAACAACTTGTGGTTTTTAAACTATCTACCTCCCACTCTTGGAAGCTTTGTGGCTGCAACTATGGATTCCTCTAAGAGCCCAAAGGTGAGAGACCTCATGTGCGCTTCATTCCCATCAAAACTGAGGGAAAATTTCATTGATATGCCATCATTGTGGCCTTGCAAGTGGGATGAAAATGGCTTCCCGCTTGCATGCAAAAACACCTCCCTGCACTCTGAAAACTGAGGGATGGTGAAGAGGTTTTTGTAGGAAGATGGTTCATACCATTTGGGAATCGTGATGGTGTGAATACATAAACATAGGATAAATTCACCAATAGGGTGCGATGGGGCCAAGGAATGGCATGATTTGAATAGAGGTCGAGTGCAATTTGAACAAAGGAACCAATAAACAGAGGCTGAGCACATTTTAAAGCAAGGGAAAATGCAAATGGCATAGGTGAATTGGAATAATAGGATAACCCAATCCCATTTTTGAATGCGCCTAGGGTGGAATTGGTTGCACACATGCATGCACGAGTTGCCATGTTTGAGAAAAATTGAATTTGAAGGCTCATTTTTGGGGGCAATGTTAATGATGCGAAGTTAGATCAATGTCCAATTCTTTTGAATTGGACATTTGATCATGAAAATGTCTAATGTTTGCATCTTCAATCTTGATTTCCATAAACTAGTTCAATTAAATGTCAATGATTCCTGGTTACCTGAAAATTGTGGACAGTTACTGGTGTATATTTTCATATGGAAATTCCTTCAACACCACATACGACACTTCATACGACACCTCGTACGACACCTCATACGACACTTCATATGGTACCTCTGTGTTAAATACATTTTTACCTCCTGTAATGGATAGCCTGCAATGTTGGAATGGTTTTGACAATCACAGTGATTAAGAGTAGAGGTAGAGTGTTCCATTGTTATATATTTTTCCACCATGCTTACTCAATCCAATCGCATAAGACATGTAATTTCAATCCTATAATGAACATTCTGTAATGAAAATAAGCCAATAAAGTGGTTTGTTAAGGATATGTACAACAATTTGTAGCACACAGGGGATTTAGCATTTCAAAAATAAAATGACTGCTGATGTAATAACCTGTATCATGAAAACAATACATAAATTTTTACAAAGATTTACATCTCTAGGTAGTGGTCATTTTTCAACTCATGAACCCCTCCCCCACACCTAAGTATTCTGACACCTCACAATAAAACATATAGGAAACTAGTCAGATCTCCCAATAGTAGAAGATTTACAGCTTGTTAAGTGTAGAGATAAATTTCACAGATTGATCTAACAAGATGGTTAAAAGATTGCCCCACCTGTAGGATAAGAGATCCTTTATATAAATAAGAAGAGGTAGGCAAGTGAGTTTCAAGATAGTCTCAGAGTAAGTTCCCAATGGAAATTTTACGGAGTTCATTAACATTAGCTTAACCATACATACTTCATGTCAGCTTTGTATACAAGTAATGCTCTACATCATGACCAATTTAAATTTATTATTTACTTTTTTTCAGATTACCATCCTCGCTAGGTAGAGTGCCCCACTGCCAACAAGCATGTTCAGTACTCCGGCAGGTTTACCTAGTCATACCACAGGCCAATACCCACTACCAGCAGACCTGTTTAGTATCCTAGTGTGTTATCCTCTTACACCCTCAGAGACTGGCCCTCCATCTTATAGGATTTTAGTATAAGATTACTTTATGCAAGAAGATTGGGGGACATCTCTCAAAACAACTTTTCCTTCTTTTTTTTTTTTTTTCAATTGGGATGATATTTATGTTAGAGGATGACTTTCCATTATGTATTCTTCAGTGATTGTCCTGATGTAAGGGGTACTTAAGAATACATGGCCTATCTAAAGATATGATATAATCAATCTATTTAGTGTGTAGTGGATGGTACCATTGAGAAAGAACAGAAAGGTATCTCTAGGCTCAACTCACTTTCTTATTTTGTAGTTATTGTGATGTGTCCATGACTAACCACTAGTTAGACCTCCTTGTTAAAGATACTTTACTCACTTACTCAGGTTTCTTGGGAAAACTGTACGAGAGACCTATAAGCTTGATGGTTATGGTATCACTTCCTTATATAGTGGTGGATATTTTCAAGAAAAACTATTTTTTTTAGATGCCTTAAGAAAAAGAGAAGATGAAATTTTTTGAAAAAAATGGCTAATTAGAGCAAGTCAATATTCATTTGATGCTTAGCAGACAACAAGGTTCAATTGTAACAATGTTTTTAATAAAAATCCTTCTTTTATATTTCCTTGAAACTGTCTACTCCTGGTGAAATAAATACCTACAAAAATCTCTAGAATTGCTCATTAACAAAATTAAAAAAATATTTACATATGTATAGTAGAAAATTCATAAAATATTCAAGAACAAGGGGGGAGTTCCCCATATATTAAGGCCAATTCCTTGTCACTTGACATGACCTATATAAAGTCTTGTTTGGAAATGGGCTTATGATAAATTTGAGTTGATGACCATTTACTACGAAGGAGACTTGTCCATCATCAATTGTTTTGATTTTCATAGCTACATTGTCATATACAGTGACTACCTCGTAAGGACCCAACCACCAGGTGGTGAGTTTTCCTTTGAAGGTTTTAAATCGGGAATAAAACAACAGATCCCAATCACCAGGTTGGAAATGTTTCTTCTTAATAAAATTGTCATGCCACTTGCTCCTCTGGTTTTGGACTAACATGGTCCGCTGGAAGGCATCTTTCCTGATCTCATTCAACTCATTCAATTGTAGGGATTGTTGTTTTTGAGCATCATCTAAGTTTAATCCCAATTCTGCGGCAATGCGAAAGGTCCTTACTTGGAATTCTATTGGTAGAAGTACTTGTTTCCTGTACACTAGCTCATAACGAGTATGCCCAATGGTGTTTCTCCAGGTGGTTTGGTATGCCCACAAAGCCTCTGGAAGCCTATCAACCCAATCCCGGCGATGTAATTGAATAGTATTGGTCAAGATAGCTTCTAGAACTTTGTTTGTAGTCTCTACCTAACCATTAGCTTGCGGGTGGTATGGAGAATATTTACAGTGTTTAATCCCATATTTCTCTGTTAGCTCTTTCATCAGCTTGGAAGTGAATTGAGTGCCTTGGTCTATAAAAATTTCAAGAGGGACACCAAAGTGGGTAAACATGTTTTCATAAATGAATTCGACAACATATTTTTTTGTAGCCCTAAATAGGGTTTTTGCCTATACCCACTTAGTGACATAGTCTGTACAAACCAAAATATAGTTCTTCTTGTGGGACATGGGCAAAATTGGTCCTACAAAGTCAAGGGCCCATTTTTTGAAAGGTTTTATCATAACTTGGGCACGCAAGGGAATTTCTTTATTTGACATAGGTCTTCCCATCCTTTGGCAACTATCACAACTTCTCACATACTTGGAAACATCTTTGAAAATTATAGGCCAATAGTAACCTAAATGTAACACCTTATATGTTGTACATTTGTCAGAAAAATGGCCACCACATGGTCCATCATGACAACTTTGTATTATTTTTGATACCTCATGCTCTCAGACACATCTACAAATAATCAAATCAGGACCTGTGTGAAAAATTTCATGGCCAACACAAGAGTAATTAGCACTTTGCATGATAATTTTACACTTTTCATGAGGTGACAAATGAGACGGTAACTTACTAGTAGCCATATAGTTTTCCATATTTGAAAACCACATGGTATTTACAGAGAGGGAAAAAAGGTGCTCGTCTAAGAAACTATCATCTACAGGAATATCATCATCCTCATTTTTTATTTGTGAAATAAAATCTGCTACCAAATTATCCTTTCTAGGTTGGTCAAGAATGGTGATGTTAAACTCTTGCAATAGCAGGAGCCACCTAGTCACTCGGCCATTAGTTATGGGTTTATTCATGAGAAATCTAATGGCAGAATGATCTGTATGTACAAATACTTTGTAACCTGTAATGTAATTACCAAACTTATTGATAGAATGAACTACTGCCAAGAATTCCTTTTCGGTAACTGTGTAGTTTATCTTGGCAAGGGATAAGTTCTTGCCTACAAAATAAATGGAATAGGATTGTTGGTATTCTTTCTTCCCTAGTACCCCTCCTATTGCAGTGTCGTAGGCATCAATAGATATGTGAAATGGGAGAGTCCAATTGGGCCCTTTAAGAACTGGTTCTACAAACAACTTAGTTTTCAGGGTTTCAAAAGCAGTTTGACACTGCTCAGACCAAACAAAATCAACATCCTTTATTAACAGTCCAAACATAGGTGAAAAAATATTTGTAAAATTTTCAATAAACCATCGGTAGTATCCGGCATGTCGAAGAAATATTCTCACCTATTTCTGATTTTGGGGGGGTGGAAGTCTGACGATGACCTCAATCTTTGCAGGATCAAATTTTATCCCTTCAAATGAAACATGATGTCCTAGAACCACTCCTTTAGTCAACAACATTTTACATTTTTCATGACTTAGAGATAGGTTCATTTCTTGGCATCTCATATGGAATTTTTCTAACTTATATAAGGCTTTCTGGTAAGTGTTTCCATAAACTGTGAAGTCATCTATGTAGACCTCCACACAATCATGAATAAGATCAACAAATATTCCTAGTACTGCTCGTTGAAATGTAGAAGGAGAATTACACAATCCAAATGGCAAGACCCTATAGGTATAGGTGCCCCAAGGACAAGCAAATGTGGTCTTGTCTTGGTCCTTGGGTTCTATAAGAATTTGATTGTACTCGTTGTACCCATCTAAAAAGGAGAAATCCTTCAGAGTGGCTTTGTTGAGTTCTCGGAAATTAACACAAATTCTCCATTTCCCGGTCACATTCTTTGGGACCACTACAAGCGGGGATACCCACTTACTGTCGGAGATGGGATAAATAAATCCAACATTTAATAACTTTTGGATATCCTCTTTTACTATATCCTTGAGTATTGGGTTCATCCTTCTCTGGGGTTTCCAAACAGGCGATACTACCCCTTGGGTAAATATGTGATGGATGCATGTGTCAGGGTGTATACCCTTCATGTTAGTTTATTCCCAAGTGAATGCTCCTTTTTGTTCTTTAAGGATACTTACTAACTGTTTCTGTTGGTCTGCATCTAGCCTAGAGTTTATATGTAAAATTTTCCCTAGACTAATCTTGTAGGGCATGGTATAAGACATGGCAGACTCATCTATCTTGAAGATAAAATATGTCAAAGACAAAATGGATGGGTCCAATTGTTCCTGAAATTATTCCCCAAACATGTACTCAAATTGGGGAAAAGATTGTGGAAAATCAACACATGTGATAGCATAAATGAATTGGTTTAGCACATTTTCCGTTGTGTGCTCCTGAAGTGCCCGGGCATGGTCACTTGGCAATACCGGTTCTTCCCATTCCTCATTCTTGTATGGACATTAAAGCCACCATACATTCTCCATGATAGGTTGATTTGGAGGGTATATGGTGAGTTTTTGGATCGGAAATCCATTTGAGATGGTCATTTCTCCCTCTGTACAGCCAATAAATGCATTGGTTTTGGATAAACAAGGTATTTCCAAAATGACAGGATGGCATTTGGTAGGATATTTTGAGTGAATGAAAAGAAATTCTACTGGGTACTCCCATGAGGCTAAAGTAACTATGATATCATCCATAATTCCTTTAGGTATGACCCTAGTTTTATCTGCTAATTCCAAAATGGTTGGGGTAGGTCTAAGAAGAGGTTTTAATTGTAATCTCTCCAAGGTAGTAGCGGTCATAACATTGATGGCTGCCCCTAGTTCTATGAGAGTATTTCCAATGGAGACCTCATTAATGGTTATGGTCAATACGGGGTTTCTTGGGTTTCCATATTTTGCTAGCTTTGACTGCTCTGATATATATTCATAAAGTTCTCCTATCAAATGTACTGTTGGAGGATCCTTCTGCTTCCTACCTAGTTTCTTAATACACAATCCTTTGACTACCTTAATGTAGATTGGAATATCCTTAATGGATTGAAGCAAGGGAATCTTGACACAAATATTCTTCAATTCATTCAAGATGTCAAATTCCGTTCGGGTGGTAGGTTTCTCGATTATTAATCTGTTTGTATAAGGAGGGGCCTTCATAATTTGTTTAGGTTCATTTTGGGGAAGCTTGGGTTCTTTCTCCTTAGGAATAATAACATCTTCCCACCTGGTGTCATCCATTGGTTGTTTGGTGGTTTCTTCTTCTTCTTCTTCCTGGATGAATACTGAAGGTCTCTACCTATCCAAAAAAAATCTCGATCTTAGTTGAATCTCCTGTAATGGAACAGGACTAATGACATATGTTGGGAAGTCTTGCATCTCAACATTGTGAAGAAGTTGAGTGGGACTATTATTGGGATTGGACACTGGTTGTGTCGATAATAATGTTGGTCTCGGGTAGATTGCATTATGATATTGTAGCAGTTGTTGTTGTGGAATAGGAGGTAAAGGTGGTGGAAAAAAACTTGGTAGAAGTTGAAGAGTGTTCGGTGGAAACTGAGGATAAGGATGGTTATACATAGGGACAAGTGGAGCTTGAAGGTTTCCTTGGTTATGCCCTCCTCTCCATCCTTGAAGCCAAGGATGTTGGTACTAAGTAGACCAGTTTTTCCAACATGGTGAGTTCCATTGTTGTTGTTGTTGATAATAGGGTGCAACTTGAGATTGTAGATCTAGGTATGTGGGCTGGTTCCTAGGATTCCATGGCCTCCTAGGTGCATAACAGGGATCCCTGGAATCCCCACTCCTATATATGGATAATAAACTAGGCAATGATGGACATTTCTCAGTTGAATGGTCTTCTATGTAGAAGCCACAAAATGAAATGTTATCTAATGGGAATTCCCTTGAGGAATTCTTCCTCTCGCATCTTGGGAAATATATGCTCATTTATACATTTTCCGCCTCCTATTTCTTTTTAATATTTAGGGTGTCCAACTGGGAACCTATTGTCCTTAAGATATTTGTTTTGAAATTTTCTAAAACATTCCTTATCTATGCTCTCATGATACCACCTGAACTAAATGGTTTTAATTTTCTGTTGTAAGGGTCCCGAACATTCTTTTCTGTTTTAGCTCTACTCCTTGAGTAATTCTTACACATTTCACATATTTTGGAAAATGGTTTATGAGAGATGTCACCTGATGCCATCAGGTTAAGCATCTCTAGGTATTCTTCTAAAATTCCCTTAAGGAAAAGAACCCTGATTGCATCCTATGGGAGGCCATGGTATTTTGATTTCTGGGAGATATAACCAAATCGTTCCATATAATCCTCAAGGGTCTCATCTTCTAACTATTGAATTTTGAAAATATCATTATGAGATTCTTTGGTCTTGCAGTAGTCTTGGTAATTCCTAAGAAACATATCTTTCATGGCTTCCCAAGACCTAATACGGGATTCTCCCAACCCAATGAACCATCTTAGTGCGGATTCCTTGAGGGTGTCAAGAAAGAGTTTTAGTTTTTGGGCATCCTATAATTAGTTGTAGCTTCTACACAAGATGTTGAATTCAAATAGGAAGGTATCTATATCTTCACCGCTTTTACCATAAAAGTTTGGCAATGATGAGAGAGGAATATTTTTCATGTTGACATTTGGGGTGGTCTCCAAAATTGGAAACCCGAAGGTAGTTTCGGTTTGGCTTCCAACCTATTCTTCCTCCCCATGTCTTAATTTGTTGTGATCCCCCTGATCATCCATACTGGTTTGGTTTCCAAAATGAGAGTACCTCGGTGGTTTTATCTTTGAAGAAAATAAGGTTTCCCTCTCATGGAAAGGTCTTCCTAATGTATGGATGTCTGGGACTCTACTCGAGCCAATTGAGATTATTGGTGCCTTTTTTTGTTTTAATTTGAGAGATAATTACATTGGTTGAACTACCAAACAAAATATTCACCTGTTCAGGTCTATGATGTCTTGAAAGTTAGGATCTCCTGGTGGTGGTGTAAAATCAAAGGTTGTATTGTTTAGTTCTGTGGAAGGCTAGAGTGGTCTTGTCTCTTGTTCCACTATTACTGATGCTTCAATTTTATGTTCTATAGTGCTCCTTGTCTTAGTCTTTTCAAAGACTACTTTATCTCTTTGGGTTGAGCTAGCTCCTTTTTTTAGTATCGTTCTGTGGAATTTATGAGTGGAACGTTCCTTCCCCCAAAATGGTCGAAAGGAACCTTGGTTGAAAGATATGATTTAGATTTAATGTATCTACCTTTTGGGTCTCTAGGCCTGTTCATGAAAGAAAACAAAAACAAAAATAAAAACTACCATTGGGTTTGGAGGAGCCTGCAATAGTAGATGCGCAGTTTCTTACCTCTCATCTTAAAGTTCCCCTACCACCAATATAATGCTAAGGTTTAGAAATGATCTATTTCTTAACTATTTCCTACCTTGTTACAACTCCCCAACAAGAGCACCAAAAATGATGGGTGCTCTATATGCACTAAAACACACTAAAAACCCTCAATTAAATTGTCAACCCGGGGTAAGTAAACTTAGAGTTGTAACAATATATATGCCAAGGTAGAAGGACTGGAGGTAGTATAGTCTAACTAAGGAAGTGGCTATATAAGGGCTAATCTATTCAAGAAAAAACTATTAATGAGAAAACCCTACTAAGAAACTCAAACTATGTACCCTAAGTAACCTTTAAACAAAGGAACGATGGATAGTCTTAAGAAGGCAAATGAAAACCCTACTTAAAGAAAACTAACTTAATCATAATAATAAGCAAAAAAAAACTATCTATCTAATAAGAGATAACAATAGCAAACTACTTTAATTAACCTACTCAAATTCAATAAGCAACTATCCTATGAAAGCAAAATAGACAAGCAAGCAACTAGCCTATTAAAGCAAGTAAACAAGCAAGCAAACAACTAACTAACCTATGATAAATTCTACAACAAGTAAACTAATTAAGATTACTCAATAAACAACTAATTAAGCTAAGAAACAAATGAACTCTATTCTTAAATTAAACTTCACAACTACTTCAAATTTATGAAAGTAAATCCACTGAATTGAAAGCATTATTATATTAAAAGTAATTAACAACTAATCTTTAACCTATTATAAGAAATATATTCCTTAATCTACCAAAGAAAAAAGACTATCTATCCTACAAAAGCAAGAAAATTATCTTCTAATGTATGCAATCAAGGAAACTATCTTCTAATCTATGAAATCAATAAAACTATCTTCTAATCTATGAAAGAAAGAAAACTCAAATATAGTGTTGATGGTTATGTCTCTAGTGTCTTATAATATCACGATGACACTTAACAATAAACGATAATTCAAGAGGGATAAATTCAATATTGACTTCGATAGAAAAGTGAAAAGTGTGAATTAGGCAATCCAGTGAGAACTAAGCCATTATAGAAACAACATCAACTATCCTGCATATCCATGTGATTATTCAATCATGCCTTAATCATCAACAGTATAAAGACATTATTCTAGTAAATTCAATTGCATTCTATAATAATTAAGAAAACTCATACTACACTAAACTCAATAACCAAATTTGAATTGGAATTGCAACTTAGATCTAAGAAAGAAATTGCATAAAGTAAACTAAACTAGTCCTATTTTAACAATTCAAATTGCAAAAGAGGAAATGCTCATAAAACGGAAATTAAATACTATTTCAGCATATGACAAGAAAGCAAATGAGAAAAATAAATGACAATTTAAATAAGCAAAGCTAAATAACAACTATATAAATAAACTGGAATTGAAAACTAAAGACTAATAACTATCCATCCACCGAAGCCTTGTCAAAGAAATCATGAATTAAAAACTATGTTTTAAACTCTGTTCGTAAACTCTATTTCAACATAAAAGAAAATCTAATTTATCATCTAGTTATACACAGGATTAGTATCTAAGATTGCAAGATTATTTCTTATCAACTAACAGATCATTGCATATTAATAATAGCCTCCATAATAACCTGCAAAACTGAACTAAAGTAATTAAATCATAAACAACAAGTTATACAGTAAAGAAGCAAAATGAAAATGCATGTACATAAAATGAATAAAAAAGGGACAACTACACTATTCAATTCATAAGAAAACTAATTGGATATTCACCCAAACTGTTGGTGCCGCCCCCCCCCAGCAAGTCATGGCTAATATTCAAAGGCAAACCACGAGATCAATAACACGTATTCACCATTAACATAAAAAACACAGTCTTTACACAGTTTTAGAAAAATAAAAATAGAAAAACGGAGATGAATTGGCTTTGTCTCTCAAACACTCTACTTAACTATTGTCTGACCACTGAGGTGGTATTTATAAGTTTTACAAGATGAGAAGTCGACCACTGGAAGGGTCGACCCTCTCTAAAAACAAAAAATCACATTTAAGATGCCCTAACTGCTGGTAGCTTCTAGAAATAAGGCGAGCCAATAATCACCCAACATAACAACCTATTGGGCCCCAACAACTCCCCTTATATTTTTACAAAATTTAAAGGGCCCCTATTAAAATCTTGATAATTAAAATGAGCTACAGAATAAACCTTTTCCAATAGTTCTATGTCTTGGCTTGCTTTGAGACAAACTTAAGACATTCACTATAGTATGAAACATTCATTACAAGAGTATATGTCAAAAGTTAGAAACGAACATAAAATTCTCAATTTAAACAAAAATGTTAATTTTTATCAAATGTTTATTTTTGTTTAAATTATGATTATGTGTTCATTCTTTTTCTCATTAGCAAGTTTGACTATTTTGAATAATGTGTTCAATACTTCATCAAATTTTATCTTGGTTGGTTTCTCATTTTCATGAAATCATTTGGTGATATTAATTAATTAAATTCTTTTTTCATTTTGCATCTCATTTCAAAATAATAATAATCAAAGAATTATCTATCATTTGTTT